>JAJOOS010000482.1:0-74195 GCA_029582725.1 Solanum chiquidenum
TTGTACAATGTGAAGGTACACCTGTCTCATGGTTAACAGTTACTATCTCTGTTTGATTGCATTTAAGAATATCCTGTCCCAGTTTTGCACCAGCTGCCTTTAAGCCCTTGAGAGAAACAGGCTGATTAAAGAGGTTTAATGAAGGCAATCTTGTAGCTGCAGGCATTTTCCCATTAGGCAGAAAGTTTCTAAAGTCTTGTTTTAGCAATGGCACCTCAAAATCAGCCTTGTTATGTTTGATTACATTTTCTTTAGCTGCAATATGTGCTCCTGGTTCCATATGATTAGTCGAAAAGCTTGTTTGATTTGGGAAATTCGGATATAGTGTAACGTATCCTCTTAAGTACATCATGTCTATCAAGAACTTCTTCCAAGATGCTTGCCAACCATTGGTTCTTGATCTTGGGATTTGAACGGGGTTCTGTTTCGCGTCTTCTGTGAATCTCATGTTCATGTAAACGTAGAATTCCCGCCATTGCTTTGGGAAAAAAACTGCACCCCAACTGCAAGGTAACTGGTGGAGATAAGGTGTGTTTGGATGGATGTGTTTGAAGAAATCTGTTGCATTCCATTTAGGCCTTTCTTTTACAACTTCCACTAACCGTGGAGTGTAAAGAGAGATCGAGGAGAGCTCAGGGAGGGATATTTCAGGGTCATAGTGATAGGATAAGAGAGCATATTTGATCCAAAGGTAATAGTATGGGGAAACTTCAATGTCATCTTCAAGTAAGAGACCAAAATCATTGTCTGATGAGGGGTACCAACTCTCACTAACTGCTCGAATTAGGCCTCCTTGAATGATTCTCCTTCGAAGAATTTTGGGTCCATGAGGCCAATTGAATGAGTTGACAAGCTTTAGAGTTGCCTCATCCACCTTGCTATCCATGTTGAAAGTTATAGGAACTTCTTCACCAATGTAGTATGCATCACTTAGAGACTTGAGAAGCCTTGCAAGTGAATTAGCTCTGGTTTGTGTGATGATATTCACATAAATCTTCATACGGTTCCAATCTGAAGTGACAAAAACGCGTTGTTCATAAATTTAGACAAAAGAGAAGGGAAGTATTTAGTGTAAAAATACATTAAGTTCTTACTTGGCAATGCTGTTGAACGAATATCAGCCATCCAAAGAACCTTTGACACCGATGACTTTGGAAGAAGAATGAGTGTTGAACTATTTGTGTTAGCTTCAGTAGCCATCTTCAGAGCTTTCTTCACGTTAGAGTCTGTATCAGCTACTGTGATCACCAAGATAGGATTGTGAATCTTGATTAGTCCTTTCATGCTAGCATATACTGCTTGAACAACAGGCACTTCTGAATTTGAATTTCCTGATAAAGCACCAACTCCTAGATCCATAATCTTGAATCTTTTTTCCTTGCATACTGTGTTAGGCCACTTCAAAGCTGCTGCAGCATCTTCACAAGGGCAAAAGTTGCCTCCTGAGACAACGATATAGGCCTTCTTTCCAACAGTTGAACTAAACTTTAGCAGAAGAGGCGCAAGAGCTTTAACTTCATCGACAGAGTGGGCATAGAAAAGTACATCAATTTTTTGTGGATACATCGCAGCCCATTGTGTCACGTAACCAGTAGAAAGAGCCCTCCACCACTGATCATCTCGAACTTGAACAACGTCCTTGAAAATTACAGTTGTTTCGGATACATAGGCAAGCCTATGCTCACTGTCACCCCAAGTGTCCTTATCTTTTGGATCAACTGGTAGCACAAATGAAGCAGCATTTCTGTACTTCTGAAGCTGATAGCTGCAATTTTTAATGAAATTGAAGTCATTATAAGTTCTTGTAAATTTCCTTTACTTTCATGAAGCAGATTAAAAGCTAAAAAGAGGACTACTTAAGGATCAAACAAGAGAGACAGAATATGCAGGACTTCCAACAGTATAATACTTTTTGCAGAAAAGTTGATCATTAAGAAATCAAATATTATTAGGTGAAGAATATTCTTTTCTAAAGTGTCTAGAAAAGAATAGACATTCTAATGATCAACTTGCAAAATGCTAATCTGAATCAGATAACAATCTAGTGGTACACTATGTATTATCAAGTGGAGTAGTCCTAGAATATTGACATTTTTTTATATTAAATATGAACAAAGTTACATTACTTTATGTAATATACTCGTTAACTCACAAATTTTATTATCCTCCTCTAAATGAACAGATCAATGAACTTTCTGATAGTGTACAGATGATTTACTGTGTGAAATATTTTGGCACAAAAAAGTAGAATCTGTTAAAGTACATACCTTAAGTGCAAGTCTTCCCCTGTCATGAAAGTGAATGGTGTCTCGATAAAGAGTGTCTTGACAAGTTCAGCAGACATAAACCAAGAACTAGAGAGGAAATCCACCTGAACAATTTTGCTCACTGTGATGTTATAGGCAGGATCAGGCAAGTAAAGCCCTGCTTCCTTGGATCGAAACTTCCTGTAGCTCGGAAAACTAGAATCCTTCTGTCTAAAAGGCAAAATCCTACCAATGCTTCCCAAAACAGAATTCTTGTATTTGTCTGTTCCTGCAACATGTGCTAACATTTGCAGCATCTTTTTCCCCGGGATCATGTCATCATCTACGATATATACAAGGTCAGCTTCTGTTTGTAAGGCCAATTGGAACCTTCCATAGTACTTGAAATCATAGCTTGAACTGATAAAGCTTATTCTTGAGTCATTATATCTATGCACAATTCTCTTGAGGGAGTTTTCATTTGGACTTCCAAATGAGAGTACCCAAACATGATGAAATGGGAGGGTCTGGCCAAGCAAAGAGTCAAGCTGAGCACAAAGTGTTTTCCTCTTGAAATGATTCAAAATCACTGTGATTTTTGGCTTGTTTGGACCGCGCAAATCCCATTTGGACTTCATCGCCATCAGTTGAGATAGAGTCTCAGCACCAAAGGACTTGCTTTGAAAATCAAGAACTTCTTGATAAATCTCTGTCTTCAACTTGATCATGACAGCATCGTTCGACTTCTTCTGTACAAAATCAATCTTCTCATGCTCACAAACTTCAGAAGGACTACTTGGTTGAGTACTTTCAGCTCTAACAACTGAATTAGCTTCCTGATTATAACGACTAACGACATGAGGAGGGATTATGAATTGCTTCCATTGGTGAGCAATTCTTGTAGTCCAACTAAAGTCTGGTTTAGACCTTAAATCTATAGAGGGGCTCATGTAATACAGAAGAAATGTAGCATAAACAGCAAACATGAACTGTAAACAAGTTAACAAAGTAACAACCCTTGAAGAACCACCCTTTTGTTGTCTCATCTTAGTTTTGTCACTCAACAATCCTTCTAAAGAATCTCCACTTCTCATATCAAGATTCCTAACTAACCCCATCAAAGTTCATCCACATGAAAACTGTCCACCTACAAATATATGAAGTGAAAAACAATACTTGAAAAAAAGTAAACTCACAATTCAAGAAAATTGTTATACATACTACAACACATAAATACAAGTAGACTTAAATAAGTGAAAAAATGAGCTTGTTCATTGGATCATGGGCAAGAATAGTAAATATATAGCAGAGACAAGTGTGTGTTAATGCAGCAAAGGTCACATGGGATTAACTCTTAAAACAAATAATACAAAGCAAACGCGTTACCTTAACTATATGGTTAGTGTTCTTATAATTTCCCACTAAGGACACTAATTAAAAGCCGGCTTTGCTGCCAGAAAAGAAGGTTCACCCCTGCATTTTTTGGTACTCTAATATTTTTGGTTAGACTAAATTAATTTACAACGTCAGTGTATATAAGTTAAATCCATATTAACTATAGTACTTCACTATTTATATAGACATGATTTATTGTAACGTAAATAGCATAATTTTTTTTTAAAGATACATATATAAAATTTTGGATACCCTTAACTTAAAGATATGGTACTTTTCGATTTTCTTGAATCCCTTCAACAAAATTCTTGCTAACAAAAAGAATATAAACTATCATGATGTTCGGGTCAGCTTTCGCGCACCACGACTAATTATATGTGATACATGCTACCTCCCACCAGCAACAGTTACCAAGTAACAAAAGGAATACATACTATAGGACACAAATATGAAGAAAAAAAAAAGTGCTAGGTAGAAATATGCATTTACCTTGAAAGTAAAGAAACAAGAAAGAAATATTAGAAATGAATGGGGGGAAAAGAAGATGTGCCTTTAATTTCTTATTCAGCAAATTAAGCTAAAGCAAAGCCTCCAAGGTAAACTAAAAAAGTTTCAAGTATAAATGAAGAGATTTATATATGTGAGAGAAATTAAAAAAGGGTTGGAAAGGATTGACTTTTTTGGTTTAGTACATGAACATATTGCCTTCTTGCCAAACTCTGTCAATGTAGATATCTTAAGTAACACTAAATTAAGAAAAAAGCTTCTTTAGTTTGTCTAATTCAAAATAAAGCTATACTTATTTGGTCAACGCTGAATATTTTCATACAATTCACATCCTCCCATTTTTCATTCTAAAATAAATTACACTCCTAATTAAAGGAATTTAGGTAGAGTTGGAGAATGAACAACTAATTAGTATTAAATTTCAAGTCAGTTGGCTAACTTTTAACAGGCAACCCCATTTTGACTATGCCATTACATATAATGCACATTTGGTGTTGTCCACTTCATCCAAAAGGGGATTTTTTTTTCTTCAAAATTTCACTAGGAATATTTGAATTCTCTTGAGAGTTTCTAATTAACGTGTGATTAAGATTTCGGAGCACATATATATATATATATATATATATATATATTTGTTTTATTTTAGTTGTTCAATATTGTAATGACTAATTCAAAATTAATAGCATATGATAAGTTGTTAAAAATTAAAATTATAGGTTTGGTAAGGAAAAGGATAGGAATTCAATTAAATAGAGTGATAAATAAACTATTATTACTTACCTATTTTTATTACAACAACAACAATAACAAATTCAGTATAATCTCACAAGTGGAATTTAGAGATGGTGGTGTATACTCAAGGCAAAGCTAGGTAGGACCTATGGGTTCATCCAAATCCGTCCGTCTTCAATGGAAAGTTTATATATGATTAAAATTATAGTAATAGATATTAAACCCTTTCGATTTTTTCATATTTTAAATATTTTAGTGTAAATTTTGATTCCGCCATTATTTATGCTCAATCTTACTCTACCTCATGAGAGACTAATTTGGAAATTCTAGGCTCATTAATTACTGTACCTAATTATAGTAATATATATGGCACAGATGTATTAGAACAGGTCAATCATTTTATTTTTTTTCGCTGAACAGAACAGGTCAATCACTTGGTCAAGCCGTACTCGAGGTGAATATATATATATAAGTGGAGTAATACCAACCTCGAGGCATTTCCACATGGTTGCGTACTTCTTTGCTCTCTCAATTTCGAAAGAAATATTATTGTACTATTTTTTTATAATCATACAAATATTTATAATTTATTTTAAATTTTATTTTTTTATTAAAAAAAATATTATGCTCAATCAAATATCGTTACAGAAAATGAGGAAGTAATTGTAGGGGCATCTTCAATCATAAACTCTATTTTACTCTCTAAATATAAAGTTTTATATTTTTTCAGACAATCAACTCCAACTCAATTCTGTATTTTACTCTCTAAAAAGAATATTTTTCTCTCTTCTCAATATTATATTATTATTTCTATTTCATAATATAAATCCTTTCTTTTTTTCCCCCAAATAATTACTTTATATAATTTTCATGTGATATAAAATTTTATTTTTTCAAAATTTTTATTTAATATAAAATTTTATTTTATTTTAAATTTCTAAATAACATAAATTGCTAGAAAATATTATATAATATATAAATTAATGAACAAATTCAAATAAAAGTGAAATACAATTACATAAACACTCAACTTTCAAAATTATTACATTGCTCCCATATATATATTCTATTAATGCATTACGGAGTTCAAAATGAGTATTTTTGTCCTTAATTTTTTTATGTCTAGCTAAAAATTGTTCAAACCGGAAATTTTCATCTATCATCATACCCTATTTTTTTTTCTGAATAGTGCTAAATTTGAAAACGACCTACCAGATTACTAAATTATTATTGTGATAAATTAATTATTATGTTATGTATTGTATTGTGTTTTATCTTGTATTTAAATTATTATGTTATGTATTGTATTTTTAAATTAAATTTTTCATCTTATCATTTTAATTTTGTGCATTCTTTATTTATTGAAAATTAATAATAAAATAAAATTATATTATTGACGAAAATTAGAAAAAAAATATATTTTAATTCGGGATGAAAGTAGTATATATTAAATAATATATTTTAAAAAATATTATATTACATATAAAAAGAATTATGAATAATAGATCTTTAATTAATGACATTATATGTAAAATAATATGTTGATTAGAAAATAATAGAAATAATAATAAAATATTGAAAAAGTGAAATAGAGAGTGTGAATAGTAGTTCTCAAAATTTGGAGAACTACTATTCAACTCTCTAAAAATGAAGAATAGAGTTTATTTAAAATAAAGAGGGGTTGGAATGTCCATTCTCTATTTTACTCTCCAAATATAGAGAATAAAGAGTAAAATAGATGTGAATTGGAGATGGTCTTACTAGTTTCAAGATTAAAACAAATATAAAAACCATGATAATCATTATTAACACTTGGCCATAATTGAGAGAAATAGTCATCTCAGTTTCCAACTTTATTAGTAAGAAAAAACAACTGAAAAATAAGTTATACATTCCTGATTGTTCTAAAATTAGTCTTCTCATGATGAGGTGGCATGGAGAATCATCTTGGAGGAATATTCTGACTTCTCATTTTCCCAATTAAGTTTTGATTCATCACTGGGAAAATACCCCTGAAAAATGGTAGTAATATACATGTATTTCAGATATACAAATAATAAACACAACATGAATCTGAATTAATCAAATCATAAAGATATGATAAATGAACTCAACTCAACTCGAAAACTCAGTTCTTCAGGGTGGACTGACTAAGCCTACAGAATACAGATCACCAGTTTATTTTCCAACTAATATGCAACTTTTACCCATATCACTTCCCCTTCATGCCCAGGCTCATGAAGTACTGTGGCGTGGATTAAAAAATCAAAACAGAAATGTATCCGACTCTGATATCATTTACCTCGAGTTTATTTAAAAGTTCCTTGGCATTAGGAGCTGATACAAAAATTTGGGGGGCATTAGGGCAGATGAATCCTTCCTCCACTGCTTTGTCAATAAACGTCAAGAGGGAATTGTAGTAACCATCTACATTCAATAATCCTACCTGCATTAATATTATTTCAATCAAATTATTGTTAATCATGGGGAAAAAAATTCTAATTAAGCTGATTAAAGGAACTTAGAAATTTAATTACCGGTTTATTATGGATTCCAAGATAAGCCCAAGCAATGACTTCAAGCAGCTCTTCTAAAGTTCCATAGCCACCTGTAATATTTACTCAATTAGTCCAATAATTTCACTAGAGTTGCCACAAAGTTTAATTTCTTGCAATAAAAGGTACTCATGTATTTTGTAAAGAATTACTATAAATTAGTGAATGCGAGCTCAAAATAATTAAATCGATGTACTCATAAAAAATAATTTGTTGTCGTAGGTCACCTTAATCTGATTATATAAAATAGTAATTTATACACATTATCTTCGAGAAAATGATCAAAATGATTCTTTTTAATAATTAATATATTGAGGTTAGTTTATTTTGGTTCTTTCATATATGGATCCTAACGTACAGATCGATATGGTTTTTAATGTAAGAAAAAAAAGTGATTTATTTTTGTATCATTTAAAGTGAATATATCAAGAACAAAAATAGACCAACACCTACCCATTAAGGACCATTTTGATCATTTTCTCCCTCATCGTGAATATGTAAAGTAAATTTCATTTTCTCACATACATTATTGATTGCAGCAAAAAAAGACATTTAGTGACAATATTTTTTTCCTTTTAAGCAACAATTGAGTTAATGTCATTACATTCAGAGTGATTAAAATCGTTAGCGACATTATATAGAATTTTGGTTATAAATAGATCATTTCCATACTATATCGACAATTATATTACTACGACTAAATAATTGGCGCAGTTTTTTTTTTTTTTTTTTGTATAAAGTAGATGAAAATTTTATTTATATAATAAGGTGGTTATTATATGGTGAAAAATGGGGAAAAGTGAAGAGGAACCAGGTAAAGCAATAAAGGCATCAGAATGTTTGGCCATTTCAGCTTTCCTCTGGTGCATATCTGTTACTGCCTTCACCTCTCCTACTGTTTCACCAGTTATCTGCATGTGGCACCGCAACTATTATTATTATTACAGTAAAAATATTTTTGGAAATTCGGGTCCACCCATTATATTGCAATTCATCGTTCCAACATAATATGACATTCATGATCGATTAGTAAATTTCAACTGTCTATTCTTCCGCTTTCGCTACGTACAGAAACAGTAAGTTCTCCTTTGTGTATTACAGACCAGATTTAGATTAATATGTTATGTAATTTTACCAAAGTCAATGTAAAAATACCCACACAACTCAACTTTGTTAGCCCCACACCCAGAGGCGAATCTAGGATTTTTCAAACATGGGTGCACCAAGTAAAATGTATTGAAGTGAGAGTTGATCCTTAATCCTCAATGTCAAAAGCTCAACATTTAACCATGTGGACCATTTAGATTTCTTATAGTACGGGTGCAAGAATATAATATTATACAAAATCTGAAAAAATATATATATAAAATATCTAATTTTACGAAGAGACCACTGGTGCGGATGCCCTATTTTTTGGCTGTAAATTCGCCACTGCCCACACCAAGTATACAGTTACTGAGTTAGACATATTATCTCCAGAAAGTATTGGTGGGGGTCTTTAATTGTAATTTGTAACAATATAAAACAAGAATAAAAAAGAGAAGTAGTGGGGAAAAGAACAAAAAGAAAACGATGAGGCTTGTAATGCATATATTGCAGCCTTTATGCAGGATCGTCGTCCTCTCTCCAGTCTACTATTGTACGTAACTGATGTTAATATACTAGGCAACACGGAACGTTAAACTACATCCATTGCATTCTGCTCGAACTATGCACGTCTATATATATACTTCCAAAAAAGATAATTAATATGTGTACGTACATAGTTGTCATGAATCGATCTCTATTTATTTAGGAAGATAACTACAAAAAGATGTATATTCTAGATCTATATAACGATATTCCATTATATTATAATGGTTGAACTTTAATTTTGTGGAGATGATTTTTCATGTTATATTATATAGTGTGTTTGCTTAACTAAAAAATATCTAGACAAACAATGTTACGGCCTATGACAAGGTCTACGAGAGGGTTGAAGTGGCCTGGGCAGGAGTCATGATAGAACATGACGTTTACTTGGTGGATTTCTTAAGAAATAAAGTTATATCAACTATAGTATTAATTGGCATGGGTAAGTGTTTGATTCTAACAATAAGTGGTATCAGAGTCAAGGTCATGAATTCAATTCCCAAGATTGAGCAACATGCTACATGAGGTACGTGTTTGAAGGGGGTATTTTATTATTAGATAAAGTCAAAATCCTACCTATGACAAAGCTTGTTTACCCAACATCCTGCTTGCGCAAGGACTGAGGTGGTCCTGATTGGAGTCATGATCGAATATGTCGGGCCTAGTTAAGAAATAAGGTTATTATACCTTTACTATTAGCTATAATTTTTGGTGTAATGATAAGGTTTGATCCTAACGGAGACATGTCCCTATTTTTTTTTATATGTCTAAATTAAGTAGTCCGCAAAGAGGACCAATTGCTATGTTAGAAGGAGGGGGACCAAAAGGAAAGGAAGAAAGCGATAGCTATCGAACAAGAAAATTCTGAAAACAAAAATATTAAAACCAAACAAACTACACAACTAAATACAATACTAGTAACAAAAATTTCCCTCTTGCTTTTTTTTGGATCACATACCAACAACAAGAATAAACTTCATACAAAAGATAACAAAAATGAGGTAGGAAATACATCAATTATGAGAGGCTACCACAAAAACCCCTTAATTTCATTTGTTTTCTTATTTTCTTATGTCACTTGATTTTTAAACTAATAATCGAGTATAAATGTAAGTCAAATTAACATCTTAATATTGTGACGAAAAAGCATACCTCTTTCGGCATTAATGTCTTGGGAATCACACTGAAGAAAAGAACATGTAAAAATTAGTTAGGGCACCTAACTTAGGAGTGAAAATCTTGATTAATCAAACACTCTCCGTCCCAAAATAACTGTCATTTTAGCTCACTTTACGTTTATTGAGAATAATAATAAATATAATATATAGTTTAGTAAGTTTTTCCGAGACACTTATTTTGGGATGTAGTGAGTACTATTTTCTGTCTTAAATTTCTAACGCAACACTTATTTTGAGACAATTTTTTTGTTTTGTTAAAACAACACTTATTTTGTGACGGAGGAAGTAACTTTTATAAAATAGTATTTCCAGGTGATCAATCAAATAAATATCAAGATTAAAAGCAAGTCGCCAATATTTTAAAGTTAATTTATTAAAAAAAATAAAACAAAAAATATATTTGAAGAAGAAAGAACTGACCCAAGGACATGGCGACCACCGTTATGAACTTCTTGAGAGACCAAACCCATCAAACCAATACTGCCTCCTCCATAAACCAGGTCTATTTTTCTTGATACCTTTGTTTTATACAAACAAATATAATAAAATAACAACTTCAAAAACATAACATTTTCACAATTGGCTTAAATAGCTCGATATGTATACACAGTAATGATTCATATAGTCGACACATAATTATAATAAAGTATGCGCATAAGCTAACATGCATCATCAATATCTTAAAGAGATGAAAGACAATTAGAGAGTTTAGGAAACATAGTATTAGTAGTATTTTTCTTACTATTTCTCTTCCAAGTTCTATTGCAGCTTCCTTATAGATACTTTTTTTTCCAGTACTACTCCCACAAAACACACAAATCCTCTTGAATTTTGACTGTTTTATTTCCTTCTCCATATCCTATTTTTCTTTTTTCTCTTTCTATGTGGGAATGATGGGTATCTTGACTACTTGCTAGTATAAATAATGGAACAAGTTACACTACCTTTTATAGTAGTAATTTTTTTAACTTATATGAAGCTTACAATTTAAAGAAACATCTACACATGTATGCTATCTTTACGCGATTATAATTTTGAAAATAACATAAATTAGTAATAACTTCCATGTCCCTTGGACAAGTAGCAATAAATAATTATTGTTTATTAAATTGCCACGTGCATCCACAATCTGTATTGCGTAACAGTATGGCAAAACCTAGCCAAGCACAACTAAAACACACTTGAAGTAGCCGTCAAAAATTTACTTTTTTTTGCTAATTTATACCACACTAGACATTGTGTCGCAATATTTTATTAAAATAAAATTCTTCAATAGAAATAAGTATAAGCAAAGAGGGTTAAACTTTACCTTGTCAATTTTAACGAGATACTATCAAACTTTTACTAATTAACAACCATCAAGAAAAAAGGAACTAGAAACAATACTCACACAATTTTGTTTGAGTGAGATTGTTAATGCACAAGTCCATCCCTCTTGCGCTAGATTCTGAATTTTAAATTTATTATTATGTGTGCTTAAGATGAATCAAACTCACATCAGAGATATATGAATATGTTTCTAAAAAAAATACAAGATTTACGAAAAAGTTACTGTGCTCCCAAAAACCCTGTCTCACTAGGGGTGTTCGTGGTTCGATTTGAATCGATTATTGATTAAAATCAAAATCAAACTAATCTAGTCAGTTTTTTAAATTCTTAAAATCAAACGAAAAAAAATAACCGTCAATTTGGTTATTGTCGATTTGGTTTGGTTTGGTTTGGTTCAATTTTTCTGGTTTATTCGATTTGAAAGTAATAATTTTTTTGTTATCTCGATAGACACAACACCTAGTACATGAACAATCCACAAAAAAACTATTGTCGATTCAATTAGGCAATTAAGCAATATTGGAGTTATCATTACATGAACAAAGTGATTCAATTAAGAGAAAGTGTGACTATTTTATGTGAAGTAGGGTAAGTAAAGACTAAAATGAATTTTGATGGACTTGAACTTAGGATTGTTATAGTTGGGCTAAAGTGTAGGGCTTGAGAAAATGGTAAAGTTAAAGACTTAAGTTAATTAAAATTTAACAAAATATTTATATTTTATTTATGACTAATATATAAATAATTATAAAATTTATATATCTAATTTATCGGTTTGGTTTGATTATTTTTGCGGTTGGTTTTTAGTAGAACCAAAACCAAATTAAATAGTATCAATTTTCAAAACTTAAAACCAAACCTAACCAAACCAAACCAAATATCAATTTTTTAATTCGATTTGATTCGGATTATGATTCGATTTAATTTTTTAACCATAATCATGAATAACCCTACCTCTCACCATTAGCTCTAAGATCTACCTGCCTACATCCCACCTACTTGAAATTATAACGTTATAACGTATGTATAGACTATGGTTGTTGATCTTTGGGTCCTCTAATGAATTGAATAACAACAGGAGTAAAGTATTTAAATGCCTAATTTGTGAACGAGAACGAATAGTGTAATTATCCATGTGGACACTTGTCATTTGCATTAATGTAATCAGAAATTATTTCTAGTAATAATAATAATATGTACTATACTACTTGTCAATAATGAGCCTCACAAGTAGTAAAGTATCCGTACATATTTCGTATTACTCTGTGTGGGCCGTGGGGTACTGTAAGTCAAATTAAATAGAAGTCACAACGTGAAACTTTAGAAACGTATCATAATTTTGTCAATATTTTTTTTATCTTTAATCAAAAAATTTGATTGGAGAACCTCAAAATAAGAAATGCTTTATTTACCACACTTTTATTACTAGACTTACTCGATGACTAAATATAAATTCAGATTAATCAGATCAGTGAATTATAAATACAAAATAATTAAATAAAAAAAAAAGATAGAGGTAGAATAGATCAGGTAAGGAAAAAAAGTGCATGGTTTTCAGAGACAGAGACTTTTTTCACTAGTGGTAATTAATTTCGCATGTAAAAGTAAAAGGCATTTCTTATATATTACCTCCATGCCCTATGGCTATAAGCATGGCTGGATATATATAGGTTGTTTTTAATGGACGGATAAAATTGAATATGAACCGGTTAAAAAGAATTAGATAAAAATGGATACTTGTGTTTTTTATTCACACTGCCTGTACTATTAATTAATTTCACCCTAAACCCATGCTCAATTATATCACGATGTTAAAAAACTATAGAGTTCAAAACATCTAGCTATACATGACTTGTAGTATGGATTTATTTTTTCAAAGGCTTTCAAATCAGTTAAAAGATAATTACTATCAACTCATAAAAAAAATTTAAAAAATTGGAATAGTGATTCTGAGAAAAAAAAATAAAAAAATAAAGAGATGTTATTTATATATTACAAAATCGATTTAACAAATTATCAGAATCAACCTAATTATTTGGTATTCAAAATCTAGTGATTGCTCATATTGTCTCATTAAATCAAATCAACTCAGCTTGCTAATCAATCTCCAAGATCTTATTGGGCGGCAAATCGGAGACAGACGACCACAGTTCCTGGCCTTATCAATATCGGAGGTATACTAATCAATCAACCCATAAAATCAATTTTCTTTTATGACAAAATAAGTCAAACCTAAGTGGTCACGCCATCTAGATTCAGTGTTTCTTTCCAGTCCTCTTCATGACAACAAAATGGATAGAAGAGTTTTCCATTGCGTAACTTTTCTTTCCTCACTGATATGAGTTTAGGTGGGATGACACCTTTAATTAAAGGTCCCGACCTCTATCAGGTTTGAGTGTTGGTTATGAAAAAAATCCTATGAAAAGTGCCCTCGTAGAAATGGATTCTACCATGGATAAATTCATCTTAATCAGACTCTATTACGGATACTATAAACAAAACGAAAAAGGAAAGCCGGTAATTGCATTAATTAATGAATGAGTTAATTATATGCATTTAATATGGATGGGAACACATAGTTTTCTGGTACTGAGTACTGATGTTTACACTTTTCTGGCCATTTGTTGGCTCCCAATTATGGTAATCTTTTTTTCTACATTTTCCGGTTTGCGTCGCTTTTACTTTATTTGGATAATGACTATTCAAATCATTTCATTTTTCTATTTTTTCCTACTACCAGCTAGAGGTTTAATGACTAGCTTTAATATGTGCGGACATCTTGATATACTTTTAATTATTGAATTTCAATTAATTACTACTACTTAAAATTCAAATCAAATACTACCCTTATACTTGTGAAATCATAATAATATGCACTAGCGTCGGCAGGATTATTTCTCACTGAGTTGGTACCAGAAAGAGTACTTCTCCTGATATCTTTTACTTTGTCACATTTCGCTTGACCAATATTTTAAATATATTTTTTCATTATATTATATTATAAAAAGAATTATAAAGTTATAGCACTTTTCATATATTTTTCAATCACCTAAATTTAAAATATAAATATTAAATTATTTTAATCTAATTTAATTTAACTTCAAAAAATAGTCAAATTTACTCTAATGTAACAAAATGTGACAAAGTATAAAGGTTGGGAGGGAGTATATGTCAGCAGTACCAGTAAAAATTGAGAAGCAAAGGCAGAAATGATAAAAGTGAATTTTGTAGACAAAACGCAATGACAGAGAGGCAGATAATCCCCAATTAAATGCATTGTTAAAATTTTCAAGTGGTCCTGTATAAAGAATAGCTCTGGCTATCTTTTTCTTTTTTATTCGTATTGAGACTCGATTAATTTAAATTCGTATTAAAAAGTCTTATTTTTGTTGGGTTATGAAGAGTGATTAGGGCGTCATGCGGAAGCTTATAATTTGCAAATCATGATATGATTGATAAATTAGACGACAAATAAAAACATACTAAAGACATGCTATTAATATGGTTTGGTCAAACGACCTACATATTGAAAACAAATATTAAAAAAACATAAATATGTTTAGGAGAAATCTCCCCATAAACAAGACTCTTAAACGACTACATTGTGGATGCTAATGTTTTTGTGTTAGAAGAAGCAAACATATATTTATAAAGTCCTAAAATAAGAAAAGGACTAGCTACTCCAAAACCTTTTCCTAAAAAGAAATAATAAACCAAATATGAAAGAATATTATATTTTCTTTTGAGGAAAAGTAAAAACATTTATGGTAATGTTTTGTCTTTTCTTTAAGGAAAAATAAATCTTAAATTATGGTAAGAAAATCAGGGCAAAACCCTAACAATTTTGGGGATATAACGCTCTCTACCAAAGATGACTTTATACCTAGGACTCGAACCTAATAACTCTGATTAAAGATGGAGGACTACAATCCTTGGTGGACGTACGTAATAGCAATAATTACTATATTATAATCTGTATCATATAGTTATATTATTTATAAAAAACAGGTCACTAAATGTAATCCCATACTAACTGGTTGAAGGTTAAATGATGATAGTACTACTATATAATAAATATGAATTGGATGGGTGAAAAGGATCGATGTTGAATTTATCCCTATAAAAGCAGACCCTCTAACAGGAATTGGGTACATAAAATGTCAGACTCATAATTCATATTTCTCTATCATTTTAGACTAAAAAGGAGATGAAATTCAACAGGAGTAGCCATCAGCAAGTGGAATATTTGAATTTACTCCTCTCAGCTCCAGCTGCATTCACTGGTTCCTTATTTGTTCCAAAGCTTTTGGTTGGCAAGAAAGGGATCGCAATGCATATAATTGAAGTTACAATAATACCGTCCTATACTTTATTTACATATGGACACATTACTGTTGAATGAGACACTATACAATGTGTGATATATGGAGATAATAAGTAAACAACAAAAGTGAAATCTGAAAAGGATAGAACTTATGCAGACTTTATCAGTATCTTGTGGAGAAAGAGAGGTTGTTTCCAAAAGACCCTCGACTTAAGTCTAGCAAATCCAGGTACAAAGAAGAATGAGACGGTGAAAAAAAATATAGCAAGCTAAGTAGCAAGGAAACAATGCCAAGTCTGCCAAAAATAATGTATTACTAATCGAAACATAATAAACAACATATTAGGATAGATTATTGAAAACAATGCTAAATAATGATAGATCATACCAAAAACAAGAGTTACAATACTATAACTAGTACAATGGCAAACACAATTACCCCAAGCAAGTCAACACTATACTACCTATTAATCTTCTATCCTAATATGATATATCCACTCAACTCGATCGTCCAAGTTTGGCAAGTTAATATTTATTAACTTGATCCGTTTTGGTTCGTCCAATTCGATCAATCTAAAAGTTGAGCTACTTTTAACTAGATATATATGTAGTCTAAATTGATCTATAAGTACTCTTGTCAAAATATTTATTAAAACAAAGTTATTTTTTTGTTTGATGAACTATATTATATAATCATGATAAAGAGAAAAAATAAGTCATTTTAGGTGGGGCAACAATTATAAGTCATCTAACTATATTATATAATCATGAACTACAAGATACACTTTTAATGTATTTACTGAGGGGCAACAATTTTTTGGGCAAGGCATATTGAAAGAATTATTAAGTACATTGTAGACACTCGTGAATGAAGGCAAGTTAATTAACAAGTATCTTGCATAGATTCAAAGGTTCCCTACCTAAAGTAGAAGGTTTGATTTCCACCCTCCAAGTTAGGGATCAATCACTTAGTATGTGTCCAGTAAGATCACCATACAAAGTTATGAGAGGTCAAATGGGCTAATTGAGTTTTTCATCGTTGATTATGACAGTTTACTAGACATACGCTATAAACTTATTCAAACACTCTGGCTATAAAATAGATTGACTATAAAATATGGACGTTAGAGATCTCCATGCTGAGTACTACTGTTATTTCGCCCACACCCCACCTCCCCACCACAACACCCATCACCCCTACCCCTACCTATTCTCACAATTTGTATCAGATTTTTATAAAAAAATTTAGAATATTTTTTTTTTTAGGCAAATAGTGTACACCCTTGTGAGCAGTGGCGGACCTACCTTGGTCCAAGGATTACGTTGTATATAGTAATTAAATTTTAATTTAATAAATATAAATACATAAATTAACACTTCTTGAAACAAGTTGAATGTTTAGTTTATTGGTTAGAAGCTTGCAAACACTCCATGAGGTCATGTGTTTAAGCCCTATTAGCCTATTTATAATTTTTTTTTACTATAACATTGAGAACCTTAATGAAAATTCTACATCCGTCACTTGTACGATGAGTCCAAGGAATACAAATGAAATTGTGGCTAACTATTATGCAACGTGACCATAGGACACACAAGTCCAGATGTCATCGTTTCATAGACCATCCTCATCGACTCACCAAATCTTCCATCTTCAGAAAAAAAACAGCAATGGTAGCTGAAGTCGAGCAATGATCTTTCTTCTTTCCTTCACAAATTCAGTTGCTACTCATCTCGTCTCCCTCTCCAAAATCCCAATTCTCAGAACCCCACAATTCTCCACCATGTCCACCAATTTCTTCAAGTCTCACGCCTTTGCAGGCAATCCCATAAAGCTAAGAACCCCAAAATCAACTGATCCATTTTCACCACCCTCTGCTCTCAAGACCCTTAAAAACCTTCTTTTAGGAAATACTCATGAACCCCATTCCCCTAATTTCAAGATCTTGCCTTTCAGAAAGGGAAGGCCATTGGCTGGTTCAGTTAGGGATTCGAATGAGCCGAATTGGCACTTGGGTTGGTTGAGTTTTGGGGATTGTAAGGATTTTTTGGAGAATTCTGAGGTTAATTTGAGTGAAGATACTTTGGTTTATCTGGGGTCTGATTCTGAGGGTGATGGGGCTTATGTTGTGTACTGGGGTATTGATGTGACAGAGGCTGGTAATGGATTGGTTAAAGAATTGGGGGGTAAACAGTTTTGCTTTGTTGAGCTTAGGACTCTGATGGTTGCCACTGATTGGGAAAATGCTTCATCCATGGGACAACTTGCTATTGCTGGTCATGTATGTGTTTTTTCACCTCTGCCTTTTCAATTTCAAAAACTACATTCTTGTATAACATTGATACAATTACATTGCTCGTCGAATTGGATCGCTGCTCTAGTTGTCTGCGTTGTGATCACCAGCTATATGAATTAACTAGGCATATTAATGTAGTGAATCATTTTCATTAACTTCCCACTACCAGCTGGTATTTTGAACCCATGTACTCCTATTTCAATTTGTTTTTGTTTGGTTTTGACTTGGCATGAAGTTTTAGAAAATAAAGAAACTTTTGAATCTTCGGTCTTAAACTAAGATATGTAGTGTGTATCAAAATGCTGTTTAATCTCTTGGAAAGTTAGATTACAGAGTTGCCAAAAAAGGAAAGATACATTCTTTTTTAAACAGACTAAAACAAAACAAATGAGACAGAATATCTTTTTTCAAGTTCTATCTTTAGATATGTAGATTCTTGTAGGCAAGAAAATGTTGTATGTTTAAAATACTACTTAAGTGATCTTACATAATCTTTATCTAGAACTGCTTAACAGAGGATCTCTTGTTATGAAATTGCAACCTGGTTATGTAGTTAACATCACGTTGTAAATGTGCATTTCAAACTTTATTATCTTAAGATTCTTAACCTCAATTATATTAAGAGTGTTTTAAGGATTGTCTCAGAAAGTGTGGATGTGTCTAAGAGTCCTGATATTTCCATCTAGCATCAAGTTTGTTTCTAATTCTAAGCAAATGAATTTGGGTTTTTGCCACATTATTGTCAATGTTGAACTGCACATATCCAATCATTCGGTAGCATTCTGTCTAGTTATTTGTTATTAGTACCTTCTAATGCTAAAAATGGCGACCACAATTGACTGAATGTTTTACTTTTTGGCTTTGGAATTTTATCAGGCCAGATCATTACTAGAATGGCATACAGTATCACGTTTTTGTGGATTTTGTGGTGGTAAGAACATTTTAATTGATGCTGGGAGACGGAAACAGTGCTCTAATGAGTTATGCAAGAAGAAAATATATCCTCGAGTTGATCCAGTATGTCAATCAGATCGATTTTGTTCTCTCTGATTAATATTTTGCTTGTGGTTGTACACTTTTTTGGTTTACTTGTTTTTCTTTGTTTCGTGGAAGAGGTTATGGGACTTGCATACTGAAATGCTACATGAGAATCCTAACTTTCTTTGGCATGTCTTGTCCTGGCAACAGGTTGTGATTATGTTAGTTATTGACAAAGAGAATGACCGTGTGCTATTAAGTAGGCAGTCAAGATTTGTGCCTCGCATGTGGAGTTGTCTAGCTGGTTTCATGGAGGTATGTGGCGTGATTTTGATTTTGAGCAATGCATTTTCGAGCTGCTGCATAACTTGTTGCTAAATTTAGTTAAAAAATAACATTCATATGTCTTGATCACTATGGATGTTGTCCATGGTGAAAAAGAGATTTAGTCACTAGAATCTCATTCCTGCATCAGTGTATTAGTCATTTGACTTATTTCCTACTAGCCAGTGGTCAATTTTTATTACTTCCTCAGTGTATGGAGTAGGAAAAAAAGTTTTTGAGTTTTGACACAAGCTAAATATTTTAACATAGCCCAAAATACCTTAGCATCTTGTGGTCTACAAAATGACTGTCCTATCATAAAAAAATGATCTTTTTTCAATCTTTTGAAACAAGAAATGGAAAGAGTGTCACATAATATGGAACGGAGGGAGTATTTCAATTTCCTGCATAGTACTTCAGTTTTTTTTTTGTTTTTTGGTTGGTTTGCTGTCCCCCTTTTCTGATTTAATAGGTGTACAATTAGCCAGCATTGGTTTTTGATCCTGTCATTCACAATTTATTTATGAAACATGTTAATTAGTATCTAAATTTATTAGTAGCCAGGAGAAAGTTTGGAGGAGGCTGTGAGAAGAGAAACATGGGAGGAGACCGGTATTGAAGTTGGACAAGTTGTTTACCATAGTTCTCAGCCATGGCCTGGTAATGTTCTTGGAAACAGATTTGTGGTATTTGTTCCCTTCCGTTCTTTTAGTTCTTATTTTATACACCTAGCTTTTTCTTAATGATGTAAGGTAATTATGTAATTAGTGTTTTTTCCAAGGAAAGTGCCAAAAAGTGACAATGTGGGTGGAACTTGAAGCGGAAAGAGAGAAGTGAATCACACAATTTATGAAGAAAATTTAAATTACTAAACATACATGAACTCAGTACTAATGATTATTCAACACCCAATATAAGAAAATGTCTTTATTAACACAAGTGAATCACATAATTTATGATAAACATCCATTATAAGAAAATGCCATTATTGAGATTCAAAGAACTGATCCCAATTTTCATTTTGATATTTATGAATCATTCTTTGAAGCACATGATTTCACCCATGAAGCAGTAACCATTGCTCCGCATCGTAGCAACAAAGCAATGCCTTTTAATATCAATACAGGGAATGAATACCAGAGTAGCTCCTAATTGTTACCACCAATCTTTAAAAAAACGTCATATTGGTGTGATGCATATCAGCTTTCCATTTTTCTTTTGAGCATTGTTGATCTAATTGTGCGCCAATCAGTTGCTTCATGAAATGGTCTCTAGAGGTTTTCTTTTCCTCATTGGCAGTTGTTACTGAACATTTTATCTGTATTTCTTGCATGCCAGTTTTCTTTTAGCTTATGTGATTATCATTTTACTGTATGCTTCCTCTACAGTTGGACCTAGCAGCATGCCATGCCAACTTATGGTGGGATTCTTCGCGTATGCAAAATCACTGGATATTAATGTGGATAAGGAGGAATTAGAAGGTAACTTGAAGATCTTTAATTATGTTGATTTTTGATCTACTCCCTTTGACTTATAATGCTTGAATTCCACCTTTATATGTTGATTATGGGCATTTTCTTTCTTTCTGTGATGGTGAATCAACTTGTGATCTAGATGCGAAATGGCACAGCAGAGAAGATGTGAAAAAGGCACTCACAATTGCGGAATACAAGAAGGCACAGAGGACTGCAGCTGGTAAAGTGGACCAAATGTGCAAGGGTGTAGAAAGAGGACAGAGCTTGTCTTCCGATTTCAATGTGGAAAGTGGGGAACTTGCTCCTATGTTTATCCCGGGGCCCTTTGCAATTGCTAATCATCTCATTTCCTCTTGGGTGAATGGGGTTGAATCACAACTTGCAAGTTCTTTCTCAAATTTATAGGTTGGTGCTCACTAGTGAAGTTTTTTTTTTGCGGCATGTCATTTAATTTTGTCGTGTGTATCATTTTTCTATTACCAAATCTCTTGTTTGAAATCGATTTACTGAAATTGTTGCAATGTTAATCCTGTAGTAGGCTCCTCTAATGTGTTCATGTGCTCAAATTATTAAGTTCACATTTCACTAAGTTTTTCTACTTAGTAGGTAAGGTTAAAATGAGGAATTTCTTTCTGCGTGACAGGACTTCAGTAATTGACATCAACAATGTTGTTCTCAAAGCTTCTTATCCCTTAGGTAAGTACAATCTTCCATATCGTCAAATATCATTGTATTGCCATATCTTCCTTTTTAAATGATTGATGCAACAAGTATGTCTAATGTTGATCTCAATTTTCTTCGCTCTTCTTGGATCGTTTTGGTTCTGACAAGATGTAAGCATAGATTTAGGCTTCAAATCGAATGAAGAGTGCAATGTCAAATAGAGAATAAAATGACCTTAGTCTAGTCATGAAGAAACATGATAAATATACTTTGTTATTCTAAAACTTGAGGGTTTCTGTTTTTGCTTAGTTAAATTTGTCTGTTTGGTGAAAGAGGAGGCTGGGAGATTCATTTAGAATGTCAATCGTCGATATGCTCGATGACGTTATTGTTGCTGTGATCAAAGAAGCAGTACTAAATATGCCCCTAGAAAGATCAGAAGTAGTCAGATCTGTTTACAGTAGAATTTTGTATCTTGGATCGAAATATGTTATAATTCCTCAACTTAGAGAAACGTTAGTTGACCTGTGAAAACAGAGGATTGATTCTACATTCATTTCCATGTCCTTGAATGCAACATGTATTTTTTTCTTTTCTAGGGCACTACCCTCCGATGAGACGAAACAATTAATCTTGCAGGGGGAGATGAACCTCCATATGTGCTGCAACAATACCTTTGCCATTGCTATTGATTCAGTTGATGATGCTGCTGGCAAGTGTGAAAATGCATGTATACATATATAGCAGATGTGCTAGTATACATTTAAAGCAATTGCACGTCGTACTACTTAATTTGTAATTTGAATTTTGTGTTATAGAGATATTTACGCCACATAGCTCATAGTTTGAGTTTGTTGCCCAATTTAGCTTTTATTTGTGTATAAACACCTTTCATATGCTATTATACATTTTTATATAAGAATGATATATAATGTATCTTGTTTTTTCCAGTTAAATTATGCCATATTATTCAATAATATATTATATCTTCAACTGTGTTGATGAACAAAAAAAAAGTGGCTTTTGAGTTGTGACAAAACTTGTACTCTAAAATTTTATTGGGAATTCAGGTGGCTAATTGAAGCCTCCTACTACGTACTTTCTGAATATTAATTAATTAATTGTATATAATATATAATAAAAAGACCGACCGAGGACTCCTTTTTTAATTTCTTCTCTGGAGTATTTGTTGGTTGAGGTTAAAAAGACACATCGGTGTATTAAAGCTAGTTTTCCTTATGTCTAAGATTTAGAGAACGATCGGATCTATTGTACGCAGTCTTATTCTATATTTTTGCAAGAGACTGTTTTCATGTCTTGAATTTGTGACCTGATTGAGATTCAATATTGCATAAAATAATTAAGATAAAAATACTTAATTGTGTTAGTCTAGGTCAATTTGCATGCACTTCGACTAATTGCACATGATGCCTGTCACCATCCACTAACAATATGTATCAGATAACTCTGTCCATCAAGACGCTAGAATCGGAGGCGAAACCTAAACTTTAACCTTATAGATTCTGAATATTATAACACCCATTTCAAGTATTAATAATTAGGTTCTAAACTTAATATTTATACATGTTTAATAAACTAATTATTAATACAACTACATTATTTAAACAAAAATTACTAGGTTTGGTCGAATCAATACTCAAACTTCTAGCCCCAGCTCTTACTAGAACAGATGGTAAGAAAACACCTAATAAGGATTACATTAATCTGGAAGCCGAAGCTGCTAATTATATTCAAGAAATTACAGCTTACTTTTCAACAATTCCACAGTTCTTTAACTTTAATTTTTCCAATTTTCAAGTTAATTTTTCAATTGTTTGTTACATATATTCATTTAAATATGAATTTTAGGTAGCGTAACAAAATCTATTAAAATATGATTAGTCCATTCATTCATATTTTTTCTTTAACTTTGCTCATTTTGGCTAAACTCATTGTTGATATATAATTAAAATTGGCCAATGAAAAAACATATCAATTAATTGGACATTTTTACAAGGTGGCTTAATTAATTAAGAAAAAACTTCTGAATTTTCTAATTGAATTTTTTTTCTCAGACATTTATAATTTGTGATCTAATTAGATAATATTTGCTTCGAATAAAAAATTGCTAAGAGTAAAAACAAATAAATAAAAAACTTATTGTATAGAAAATCCTTCAAGAATTTATAGAGAAATATCCTATATTACTTCTTAATTCTTATTGCTAAATAGAGAACTCATACAATATAAATTAGGGACGTAATCCACGTGCCTACATATGTATACGTAGGAACAATTGCAACACAAATTCAAGGCTACTAATACTTTTTGTACTTTTTACGCGTATCATCATCTACAAGTTTAAAGTTAATCTAGCCAACCAATGTAATTACTAAGGTTTGTTAAATTTGATTGAACGTCCGTTTAATGGCTGAATTGGTCTGGCATTGGATTCAAATCCCTGAGATAAACATGAGAAGAAAAATCAAGAAGTAGTTTATATAATTCCTTTCGTCCAAAATAAGTAAATTTTGGAGGTATGACACACTTTTTAAGAAAATGAACAAATTACAAAATTAATTGATAACCTCTTGGATAAAAAATCATTTATTTTATACAAAGAAAAAAAATACTAAAAGTTCATTTATTTTGAATTGAAAGGAGTTAATTATAATTAGGTTCTTCAGTTTTTTTTTTTTTAGTTAATTGAAGAATCACCATTTTTTAGTCACACAAATTTTAATAGTAAAAGCTAAATAGAGTTTTTTTTTGGGAGGGGGTTAATTTGAATTATCTTTTATGAAAATTTCAATAGCTACTTGGACATAAATTGAATGCTATGTGATTAAAAAATAGTATTTTGAAGCTTAATTGAAAAATAGTATTGAATCAATTAAAATTATAGGTTTGAACATGTATTACACTTGAAAAAATATATAACCATATAGATTTTTTAAGAAGAAGAAAAGAAAGTTTAAAAAGGCAAATAAATCATTTTGGGGTAGCAACTCACATTAACTGCAGCATCTTGGAGCAGTTTTATTTGACTTGCCGTTGCACTGTTAACCTATGAAATTGAAAAAGAGAAAAAAAATCACATAATTAAAATTAATATTAAAATGGGAATACTTAATTACTTTAAATTTTCATCATAATAATGAATTTAGGCAAATTTAATTACCTTTCCATCAATAGTCCAAACAACACCTTCAGTGCAAGGTGGAGTAGTTAGGGAGCCAATGTATCTGTAATATATATTGTCATCCAATTTTATTATATTTGGATCAATTATTCTCATGCCTTTTTCTGCACCTTTTTTATCAGCAAGAGCTATTAAATCCCCCTCTAACTGTGATTAGATAAGCAAACAATATAAAGAAGCTGAAAAAAATAATTAGATCGATCAATTAAATTACACTGATAGCGTAAAAAAATAAAATTGTGTTTACTATGGTTAGGAGATCATCAGGCAATAATCCAATTTCATAGAGGATTGCAACGACAGCAATTTTTCCATCACTGCTCATATGTACCAAATGAGCCTCCATATCATACCTGAATTATATTTATTCCAAAAAAAAAAAAAAAAAAACTTGCTTGAGATTATATAGATGAGTGTGTAAATAATGATAATTTTTTCTCTTTGTGTACGTTCATTTATTTTTAATATTTCTAACAATTTCATTTTCTTTCAATAACTCAATTTTTTTGAATTAGTTATTTCCTTTTATGCTACGTTTAATTGGTTCATATATAGATTAGAAAGTAACTTCTTTTTTACGAGTTAATTAACTTTAAAAGGCCTCACAAATTAACATTATTTACGCCGTCACAGGGGTGAAACTAAACTACAAGTTACGGATTTAGACAAATTTAGGAATTTTATTTCAAATTTTATATTTATTTAATAAATTTATTCAACATATACAAATTATTTTTCTGTTACATTTGTTTATGGTCTTAGGTACTATTTGGATAGTCAAAGGATATATTTTCCTTGATTATAATTTTTCAAATATTTAAAATTGTTAACTATTAGTACGATTTATATTACTTTTTGTAATTTTGTGTAGTTTCTAAATATGTCAGTTTTATTTCAAAATCACGCCTGAACATTAGTTAATTTAACCCTCATACTATAAATCAAGTATAACAAATTGAATAGATTTAGCACCCAATAACTTAAAAAGAGTGGAATCACGAACCTCATAAACTTTAAATCATGACTCTGATACAATTATAAATAAATATCATATACCTTTTCCCATCGATACTATGTTCGGAGGGTGTGTGCCAATGAATTTGTTGGAGTTGATATTGAGTTTCATCTATCTTCAAGTATCCTGAATCATCATCCCATCTCAACTGCATTTTGTAAATATATATTATATTATATAAATCACAACATAAAAATTTATTTCAATACGAGTTGATAATATATTACTACTATAATGATACTCTTTTTCTTACGTACCATCATATCATGTCCTCTATTAACGAGAGTGGCATTGGATGGTTTGTAGTATTTTTGAAGAATTCCTAAATTTGATACAACTTCAGCCATTTTGTTATCAAGATCAATTGGAGACTGTAAATTTCCATTGCAATTACTCGAGATTTTCCCCCATTTAGCTGGTCCGTTCTTCGCGTTTTGGTCATAACTAAACTCATCACTCGTATTATCTACATTTACTCATACATAATTAAGAAACTTACAACTATGTACACTGACGGTACAAAAAAAAAGAAAGAAATAACACTACTAAATCATCTTATATGAACACGAGCTAAAAAAATTCTAATTAATACATTTAACGTACCAACTTCTTGAGATCTTGAAAGAAATGCACTTGAAAGGAAAAGAAATGAAAAGAAAAAGATTTTGATTGTTGTTGCCATATTCATATTCATATTATATCTTCAACCGTTGAAATATTTTGTGAGTTAATGAGGAAACTCAAAAAATTTATAGAGACTTATATAGGGGGAGTAACGTTATATTAAGTTTAATTGCTGATTGAAAATTTTGATTGTAATTTTGACTGATTTTCTCTTGAGTTTAATTGCTGATTGAAAATTTGAAATTCTGTTAAATTGATGATAACAAATTCTCCTTTTATTTCTCACGTGAATGTATATTTCCCATTTTTGACATGAGTGATATATTCATATTGAAATAAACATGGCTAAAACACGTCAAGATGACTTTACGATGTAAAAAAGTATCGAATATATATATATATATACTTTTTATATTTGTATATATTTTGCACACAATCACTAGTTTTGAAGTCATTAACTTTGCATTTTCTCCAAAAAATCATTACTTTCTCAGTCTCAATTTATGTGACACCATTTGAATTTTGCGAGTCAAACAATTTAGTATTGATCGTGGATTAAGGCATGCTCTTTAAGTTTTTTAAAAAAATAGTATTTATATATTTGAAAACTACATAAAAAGTACGATAAGTCACAATTATTGGTAATTCAAGACATTTAAAACATACTTGAAAATTACGATAAAAAATAAACTTATTTAAATTTTCGTAATAAAAAAAGTGTCAAATAAATTAAAACGGAAGAAGTATATTTTACGTGTGTACACTTACATGACTACTCCCCAAGTAAAGATGATTTTTTTTTTATTTCACGTCAAATTTCTAATGTAATAATGGATTAATTAAAGTTCTTACGAAATCTCTCCTTTAATTTGTCAATTTCTCTTTTGCCTATTCTGGATCTTAACATGTTACGTTATGGCTTACGTTATTTCCATCCAATAAACTAAATCTGGTAACAGAAATGACGTTAAGTCTCAAATAATTATAATTAGGACTAATTTCTTTGTTTCACTTTAAATTAGTTACTGCTATATATTCGTTGGTTACAATTTACAGCCTAGACTAAATTATTCTGGTATTTTGCACCCATTCCATTTTTGTTAAATTAAAGTCTATTATAGGAATATATTCTATTAACAGAACTGAAAAAAAGTTCTACTAATTAAATCATGAATTATTCTTCGTCCCAAAGTTAGTTGTCGTGTTTCACTATTCGAGAGTGGAAAAAAGAGATAAATATTTTTCTAATGTTTTCCAAAGTTGACGATGTATTTTGCTACTAGTAATTAATTTCACAATGAAGCACCAACAAATTACGTAACATATGCAGAACATATTACGAGTAATACTTATTACTGATACAATTGATACAATGAGATGCTTATGATACAATTATTTGTAACATAATATCATATATATTCCTAGTTCTAAACACCGTTGTTATCATCGATAGACAATATAACAACTTAATTTATTTTCTTAAAATAAAGCTTCTTGGTAACGGATGAGGTTTTGACATGATCCGCACCGATTTATTAATAAAGATAGAACTAGATTAATTATGGGAAGGTTATTAAATACTCCCTAATCAAGCAAATGGCCAAGGTTTGTTGAATTTGATAGGACGTCCGTTTAATGGCTGAATTGGTCTGGCATTGTATTCGAATCCCTGAGATAAAAATTGAGAAGAAGAAAAAATCAAGAATATATCATCTTTTAAGCTATGATTTGTAATTAGATTTTTATTTTTATTTTTAAAATATTGAAATTGGTAGATTCTTGAGTTTTCAATCGAAGTAACACCCTTTTTGAGTCACAAACTCACACAAATTGAGAATAAAAGCTTTATATATATATATATATATATATTTTGGGGGTTGAAAAATCTTTCATAAAAACTTTACCACACGCTTGACATACAAGTTGAATGATATTTAATTTAAATAGTATCTGATGTCAAATTCGAAATGAAAAATAGATACAACATATAACCAAGCAGATTTTCGAAACATAATTAAAATTTTATGTTAGAAACTCACATCATGAACAACATCTCGGAGCAGTTGAATTTGTTTTCTGGTCACAGTTTTAACCTGAAAGTATTTATTTTTTTAAAATAACATAATTAAAATTACTTTGAAAATGTAAATAATTATATTAAATTTTGATAATAATGAGTCGGGTTTAATTGATTTACCTTTCCATCAATAGTCCAAATAACATTTTCAGTGCATGGTGGTACTGTTAAGGAACCCATATACCTGTAATATCTTTTTTCATCTATTTTTATTAGATTTGGATAATTAATTCCAATGGCTTTTTGATCTGCAAGTCTAAGAGCTTCTAAATCCTTCTCTATCTGTAATAATTACAAATAAATAATAATATCAAAAATTTAAAAAATATAAAACTGGTTAAATTATACTAATAGCGTAACAAATAAATTTGTGTTTACCATAGTTAGGAAGAGATCAGGAAATAATCCAATCTCGTAAAGGATTCCAATGACTGCAATATTCTTTCCATCATTCGTTTCATGTACCAAATGACCCTCCATATCAAACCTTCATTTGATATACCCGAATAATTCTTAGTAAAATTATTTACACTATCAAATATATATATATATACACACTTTATGAATATACCTTTTTCCATCGATAGTATGTTCAGAAGGTGTGTGCCAATGAACTTGTTTAAGTCGATATTGAGTGCCATTTATCTTCAAAAATCCTCCATCATCCCATCTCAACTACATGATTTATAAATTAATACTTAATTCACTTATTACAAAATAATTTCAATTTATAATATCATGATCAAAGTCGATTTTTTAAATTTAAACGTACGTACCATTATATCATGGCCTCTGTTCAATAGAGTGGCATTTGATGGTTTGTAGAATTTTTGAAGTATTCCTAAATTGGAAACAATTTCAACCTTATTGTTAGGAAAATCAATTGGAGACTGCATTTTTCCAGTTTTGCATTTGATCCAATTTGGATGAATATTGCTCCAGTTAGCTGGTCCATTCTCCGCGTTTTCAACGTAACTAAACTCACTCTCATCATCTACATCAATTCTCCAAAACGATCACAACTTTATACGCGGGAGAACTTTTATTTGTACTATCAAATCAACTAAAAGATAAAATACGTGAATATTGCAAATTAAAAAGACATTGGAGGGTTCTATTTCTAATAATAAAATACATTTAACGTACCAACTTCTCCAGATCTTGCAAGAAATGCACTTGAAAGGAAAACAAAAGAAATAAACAACATTTTGGTTATTGTTGCCATATTCATAGTCTTATATCTTCAACTATACTTAGAAATGTTTTGTGAGTTGATGAGGAAACTCAATAAATTCATGGATACTTATATAGGGGGAGTAAGGTAATATGAAGCTGACAAAAAAAAGTTGTAATTTTGACTTATCTTCTCTTTCCAAATTTTTTTTTTATGACCTGGTGTCTGGTAAGCTTTCGTGCACCTCAACTAAGTTTACGGGATATTTGTCACCTCTCACCAGTAATAGGTACCAGGTAATAACTCCGTCCATGAAAGTTACTTCTCTTGCCAAATATAATTAATTTGGATTAAAGTTATATGTACCGACGATCTTTTACATATATTATAGAAGAACTACTAATTATATTTATTTTAAGTTACCAATTATACTTATTTCTCACATGCATGCATATAACATATTGCCCATTTTTGACATATGATTGACGACACATTATTCATGTTGAAATAGACCTGCTAAAACACAAAGATGACGTTACGGTGGAGATTATATATTTTGCTATGTTATGCCTTCTTTTATTCGTGAATCAAAATTTGCAATTGTTGCTTTCGCATGACTTCATACTATTTTGATCCAAAATGATAAGTTGTCTGTAAAAATAAAAAAAATAGTTGTATTTTTTGGGGAAAAAAAATTAAAAGTGAGAGCACTCTTGTGATCAACGAAAACATAAGTAGATTAGGCTTGCTGATAGAGGCTGCTGCAGCTTTTACTTAAATGGCGTTTTAGTTGAGATTATGAAATAATTTTCTAGAAAAAAATGTTTTAAACTCAAGATTGTTTCAAAAGTCTCAAGTTCGAGTTTTAATCAATTAATTACTTGCACAATTTTTAAATGTGATTAAGATAAATATCTTAAATGCCTAATTAATTTTTCTGGCTAGCTAGACTTCTTCTGGAATTTTATTTTCAAATCTTTCACATTTTTTCTTATCCTATATATGGCTATTTCTAAGATAATTAATCTTGTACAACTCCCATATTATTCTTATCCTATAGATATATATCTATATATCTTATTTGATTTTGTCCTTAATTCATCTTTTCCTTATTGGCTTCAATTGAACTAATTGCATTATATTCATTATAAGTATACAATTTAATTTATTGCTTTGACATTGTTGTAGCTAGATATCTTTTTAGGTAAATCGTGTCATATATTATTCTTCAAATATTAAAATAAGTCAATTATACACCCGTCGGCTTTTACTTTAGTTTAAGCAGTTTTGTGTACGAATTATACATTTAGCTAGGCAATTAATTCGTTAATTGTTGTTATATTCTTTTGCAACTTGTCTTCTGCCAAATTTATATATAGCTCAACATTACTTTGGACTCTGACAATTAATTAGGATTAGGCTTCATTATTAAATATTTTACAATTAATCATTTTTTGCACCAAAACTTCAAAACTCATGAAAGGTAATTATACACCTAGCCTTTTCTCCAATTGGAGTTAAAGGACGAAAAAATAGGAGTATTAAATGGGTGAATTGACTAAATTTTAGCGGGTCAAATTAAGTAAACAGAGTTAATAAATGTGCTCGGCTAATACTATAATTTGTTTGATTATCAGTATTTTTCTTCTTTATTATGATATATAACAAAATTATACAAAAAAAAGTTAAAAAGATTTCTCAAGGATCAATCCAGTCAGGTTTTAACCCAATTTTAGATGGTCTGAATTGGATCGACCAAAGCAAACTATGTTACTATATAGATCAATTAACTTTAATAAATTGAGAGAATTATATTTTCATGAACTAATTTTACTGTTCTATTACTACAAAATTGTTAAAACCCAACACAACAAAACCGGATTCCATTTGTTATTCTATGATTTTTTATGAAAAAGAAAATCGACAGACTTTAAAAAACCGATGATACATCAACGGACGGACGTCGATATTTTCTTTATGTATAATATTTTTTGATGTTATCGTCAATTTTGGATCGGATTTATTTTAAAAAGTAGATTTTATATAAATTTCATAGTGTTAAGATTTATTACATCTTATCTCTACTATTTTTCAAATTACAACAATCTCTTAAATTTAGCGAAATCCGGATATATACGTCCCAAAACCTCCCGATACATCGCGTTCAAATTTTGGATACATCCCTCAATGTCTTGATACATTGCGTCTCGATTTGGATACATCGTGTACGTTCCGATATAACGTGTAAAGTGAATATGTCAATGTAAAATAGGAATTTTTGTAATTTTTTTAAATGGTAGAAAATTTTAATAATAGTAATAAAATAAGTTGTATATTTAAGTAATTTTTCCGAAAAAGAAGATTGAGGGCAACCGTTGGTTTTGACTTGTTTTTACTTTGTAGTGTCCCTGCCTAAACGTCATTCAAATAGGCAGCAGCCAGTGGAGTAGGGGTCTAGTATTATTCACCAATCACCGTGATGCCTCTCAGAATGCAATTCTTTGATTAGTACGTGGCGGTTATGATGGAGTAGTAAATACATTTTCATATTGAATCATAGGTCTTTGATTTGAATTCTTCTGTTACAAAATTATTTTTGTTAGAGAACGTTTTATTCTCAATATGAGACTTTTCACTGCGAATTTAAATTTAATCGGACTCTAATATAAATATTGAACACCAGGTGAAAATAAAATTAAAAAAATCTTGAATTACTTTGATAATGGACACAATTTAATCAAACACTAAGTTCCACATTCTAGACTAGAATTATACCACATTATGCAAATTGACAAAAAGCAATTTAGAGATTTTATCCTCATCAAAATAAGGCATTATTACAGTAAAATAACTGTGATTTGTTGACTTATAAGGTATATCATAAAATCTACTATCAGTAATGTGGTATTCTTTATATTATATTGCATTATTTCCTTTAGCTCCATCATTTGGATTGGCAAATATGGCAAGCCCACTTAGTATTGCCTCATTTGGTGGAGTATCTCAAAATTAATTTTAAAAAACAGTATTAACATGAAACCCTACGTTTATTTTCTATATAAACACCCTTAAATCTTTCTTTATACCTCACAACTAACCTTAAGCATCCTTAATTAGCTCTACTAACCTCAATCCGGGTAAGTTCAAATTTCACCAATTTTCCTCAGTTTAACGTCTAGGAAACTTTACATAAATATTCAATCGGATTCACGGTTTACTTTTCCTAGTTGATATACATTAAATATACACATTTAATATATGAAGTATACATACATCCTCTAACTATTTTTAAGAGGTTCGCTGGATGGCTATTTAGGTTTATTCTTCTAACTTGTTTATGCATTGATAATTTTGATCTTTTTCTACAACAACAACAAATAACTTGTCTATGTTATGCATAGTTTCGTAACCTAGAATATATATATATAACATGTGGATCATAGTGTAGAAATTCTTTATATCGTCTTTGTATATAAGTTAAATTCTTTAATTTTTATTGATCATATGGCATGCAGGAGATCGATCAAACGAAGTGCGGAGAAAATGAGAACTGTTTTTGTTGTTGTTATGTTGGTGATGATGATGAGTTCTTGCATGGCTACAAGTAGGAGTTTGAACAATTATGAGCAGCAGCCTGCAGGAGGAGGAGGAGGAACAAGAACAATGGATAATCATCATTATATGAGTAGGGATCAATTCAATGACAAGTATGGTGGTGGAGGTGCCTCTCCTATAAATGATAAAACAGATGATGGAAAAGTCTAAAATATGTAACCCTAGAAATAATGCTCTTGAAATGATATTAAATATGGAAAATGATATATGAATGTTACATATATCTATTAGTATTAGGGTAGTCTGTCTGCATTACGCCCCTTAGAATGTGGTCTTTCTCTAGACCCTGCTATTGTGGGATGGTTTGTGGACCGGATTGTCCATATATACATCTATTAGTATTAGTAAATGCGAATAAGCTGTGGTCAGAGTTCATCTCCATGTAATTTGACCTTATGTAAATATGCATGGTAGTAAAAGTGTGTGTATTTACCAATATGATCTTGCTTTGGGTATTGTAATTGAAGTTATGTTATTGGAGTTTACGTTGAAGTTTTCTTAAGTGTTATATAGATATATATTGATTCATGCATGTTGTTAAGGATATTAATTAACATGATCTGGTCATAATTACTGCTGTGGGGGCACACTGAACTGAGGCAAAACCATCTTTCAATTGAGGCAATTATTATTAGGAACGTTAACATTATTTTAAATATTTAAAAGAAATCAAATATTTTCATCTTATTGATCGAGCATACCAATTAGGTGAATATTATCATTTTCTACTATACAATTTCTCTTAGCATTTGTAATTCCAAAAATAAGTCTAAATTATTAATATGAAACTAGCTAGTTAACTTGATTAAGCGTGTACACAAAGGATTTAGAAAGTTAAAAAACGTACCAAAGCTAAAATTGTAGGGAGACTTTTTTTATTTTCATCTAAGGAGAATCTATTCAAGTTAGAAGAGACATTCCATCACATATTTCCATCAAGGCAATTCTAAATGGACATGCAATGCAATATTACCAAATCCGCACTCCATTTTCATAATAAAATGTACTTTTACTTTTTCATTTTAATTGAAAATAAGTGGTATTTCATGAAATAAAAAAGCTATTGATTTTTCTTTTATTCAAACAAAAGAAGTTTTACATGAGATATCACTTACTATGGAACATAAAGATTATCAATCATTCAAGATTTGATGCGTATCAATTACAGGATGTTATGAGATTTGTTAAATATTAAGACTTGATCACTATTTTAGATGATGGACAAGTGTAACAAACACTAAAATTAATGTTGTGATTTTCTCAACTCAACAATAAACAACAAGAAAGAACAAACTAATAAGCTTTGATTTATATGTAAAAGAACTATTACAATAAGAAGAACACGAATAATAACAGTAGCGATAAAGGATATGAGGGGACTAAGAGAGAATTAGAAATGAGAAGTACAGTTTTTGCCTAATCATAATCACAATTCACATAAATCTATTTCACTTTCACAATTCCCTATTTATCAACTGAAATCCCACACATAGCTAGTTAATTCGATGTTGGGCTGCTTAGTCAATACTGGTAGGCCCATTCATAAAAACAAGCCCAAAAGAGACTCAGTTGCATTTAGGGAAAATTACGCGTATAAACAAATATATAATAGTTAATTACTTAATATAGTTATAGTTTGTCTTAATTACAATTCGCGGCCTACTTTTAACTATAATTACGCAGCTCAGTTTTTTAGTTTTGTATAATTCGCACGTTTGTATAATTCAGAATTTGTATAATATAATTTGTATAACTTTTGTATAATTTGTATAACTGTTTACACTTCTAATGATTGTAATTGTATAAATTCATTATTTCGAGTTTAGACAAAAATAACTGAATTATACAAATGTACCCAGGAATTATACAAACCTGCGAATTTATACAAATTCATGAATTATACAAACGAGATAGCTTAAATTGTAGCTACAGCTTATAAATATACAAACTATAGGTATGAAGCATAATTAAATTTATTATAGTGGTTATTTGTGAAAGTTTCTCATGCATTTATCCTTAATCGTTTCTCGCCCCCTTTCTCCCTCCTCTCCCGATATAATAATAATAATAATAATAATAATAATAATTCGATAAAGAAGTGGTTTCTACGGCTCACAATATTTTTTACATGATTGCATATTAAAGTTATGTCACGATAATTTATTAGGTTCAAACAAACAATTTTGCTTCTAGAGAGACCTTTTAATGGCCATATAAATGAAGGTCAAAAGCACAGAGAATACTATATCAAAGTCGCCTTCATCATTCATACAGAATCATAATTGGTTGAGCATAATTAATTAAGATATTTGTAAATAAAAAACAAAAGTTTAGTGACGTATATGATGAAGTCACTCACTGATAAACCGGGAAACAATATTATTATAGAAAATAAAACAAATAAATTACAACAAAACGTATAAACTATACTCCTTTAAATTTCTGTAATAAGAAAAATCACCCAAATCGATCTTATTAACGACTCTTGTATCTTACATAATAATAAGGCTCAAGTACTAAAAAAACTAATATATATTTATTAACATTCAGAATTGTGGTCAACTAAAGACATTACTATAAAATATTTGTTCCATGTCTTCCCTCATTATCTGGAATCTACTTTTCTATTGTAGCATCTAGTAGTTGCGTCACAATCTTAATTAAAAAATGACAAAATTAACAGCAAATATATTCTCCTTTAAACTAATTAGTGGATTTATGTCAAATATTCTTTGGAAAAGTACATTTTCATCAAATAATCAAAAATTAAAAAAATTATCGTCTCACCGAGGTGCTAATGACACGGATATTTCCGTGGGCATTTTGACCCGATCCGACCAAAATTTGGACTCTAAATACAGCTTTGATATTTTACCCGCCACGCGGCGCATATCCGGCCTATCATCTGGTTCCACGTGTAAACAATCCAACGCCAACCGGATTACCTTCTGTGTCACCTCGACCGGGAACGAGTCACTCAACCTCCGGTCCACCCAATTCCTCAACCGTCTCTCCACTCCTACGCCGCTGTCTTCCTCCCCATCGCCACCGTACTCAACTACTTCCCTCGCCGTAGCTATAAGGGAGATTTTGCTGTAATTTCCGGTTGTCTTGTCGTACTTGAACCTCACAGGCTCTTCGCCGGAGAATAATTCCAACAGCACAACTCCAAATGCGTACACGTCGGACTTCTGTGTTGCTACTCCTGTCAGTTGGAACTCCGGCGATATGTAACCTCTCACGCCTTCAAACTCGCGAGTCCTAGTCGCCGATCGCGTTGAAACTGCTGGTGCCTCCTCGTAGATCTCACCGCCATTCGTCACGGCTTTGCTCTCGCTTCCACTGCAAAGCTCCGCCGCTCCGAAATGGCAAATCTTTGCGTTAAAGGAAGGCTCTGTGACGATGATTCCACTGCTCTTTACATATTTGTGAACTGGATCGATCTCTAAACCGGTAGTGTTGTGTATATAATCGAGACCGTGAGCAACATCAGTAGCGATTTGAATTCGTGACATCCAAGTGGAGAGAACCGTATAGCTTGGATTTCTAGGGTTCCGGAGGCAGAGAGAAAGGTTAGAACCAACGACAAAATCGTACACTAAGTAAATGTGATCGCCAGAAATTGATGCACCGAGGAGTTTAATTATACTTTTGTAATGACTTCTACAAATAACTGATAATTTCGCCCTCAATTCAGCTTTCTCCATAGATTTCTGGATTCTTCGTTGGAAGATAATTACATCTTTGCCATGGAGCGTGCATCGCCACGATTGGGATGAAGAGGTGGAGGAGTAGCGCTTGGCAAGGAAGTTGTTGGTGGCGGCGCGAATATCGGAGAAATCATAAACTTGAGGATTATCCGGCAACGATGCTCGGAAACTAGTGAGCGATGCCTGGCTGGAGACGGAGGTGGTTGCGACGGAGGTGTCAAGGTGGTATTCGGACCCTGACCCGGAACCGGAGTTGGAGATGTAACTGACCCGATTGCTGCTGTTTGATGGACCGGATTTAGATACTGGTGGCTGTGTAGAAGATGTTGAAGATTGTGCTTGTTGTGTAGAAGAGATTCTAGGAGTTGATGAATAACGGGATCTTCTTGCTGGGGTTGAAATGGGTTGTGCAGCATCAACTGCCATTTTCGTTTTACACATAAATAAAGAAGGTATGATGATTTTTCAGATTATTGCTCATCTACCAAAGTCATAATTGGGAAGAAAAAGAAGAATGAAACTTAACAAGATATAGTTAGTATTAGATATAATTGGGAAGAGAAAACTTTTATTATTATCCTGTAGAATTGATGAAAAAACAAGTCAAAAGAATTGGGATTGAGTTTTGGTGATGAATGATGAAAAGGGAAAGGTGGAAAAACCAATAATGGGAATCCATTGAGTCCGAAAATTCAAAAAAACAAACTGAGTAGGCGGAGATATAATATTAATTAGTCTAATAAACTAAAGTGGGGGGGGGGGGTGAGTAGAGGCGGCTACTATAAATTAGGAAGGTGGGGTAGTAGATAATTTGAGGTTAGCAGATTGGGTTCCAATTCTAAAAGGAAAAAAAACAGGTAACACTTTTCTGGTTTGGCTGAAAATGAAAGGAGTAAACCTAATCTGAAAGGACCTTTTATTAGTTCGACGGTTTCTAGTAGGTATGTTAGACTCTTCAAAAATATCATTGATTGTGTATTAGATCCTTTAAAAATAGTGTATTTTTTATAGATTTAATATAGATGTAGTAATATTTTTGAAAAATTCGAGCAACTTAGGTTGTGCTTCATATTTGTCATTAGTGCTCCTTTTCTTTTAAATATTGGTAAGATACAAGTACTCAATATACAACATAATCTTTTTTTTAGTTTTTCATTTGGTGTTCGATATCTAAATTAAAGTCTAATTAATTTAAATTTACATAAATTTTTATATTCCAAAATTCAAATTCAAGACTTTTGATTTAGAGAGAAACCAACACATCTGTGGGTGGTCTATATAGCAGAATCCTTGTTCGGTGGGTGGCCCCATACAGTGTCTTGAAACTGAAGTCTTAATTATTGCATAGCATACCAACAATACATTCCACATTGTAGTTTGACTTTTTAAAAACTTTAGGTTTGTATTATTTTTTTAATGCAATTTACAAGTTGTCTTAAAATAAACTTCATTGACATATGAAGAATCTCTGGAAATGATCAAGATGACAATGCTAAATAAAAATAGCATTGTTTTTTTACTACAACTAGTTGATATAGCATAACTGAGGAAGTTTATACAAGTTTTTGGAATTGATCAACACGCCTTATAACTTCAATTTAATACGCCAAAGAATTTTCTGGAACACTTTACACAAATTAAGAGATGCAATACTTTGACCACAGAAAAATCAAAATTATATGAGTCGTCTTCCCCTCTTTTGATGTCATGTCTATCAAAAGTGCAGTGACATTTTAGAGTTCCAATTTTGTCAAAAGGTTTCATGTTGGAATATTAATAAGTTAGTAAATAGTGTCAAGATGTAATTAAATGATTAAGAAAAGGAAGACAAAAGGTTCTTCTTATTCACCTTTTGACTTTAAGGAGATAACAGCAGAAAAGTGGACCACCGGCACCCAATGCATGCATTCTTTGAAAAGTTTGTCCAAAAATGTCTGATCGCACTTTCAATTAATCTTGAGAAAGAGAATATTTAATATCTTGATTTTTTTCGTGAATATTTTTAAGGTTTATGAAATTTTTAAGATGTGTTTTCAGTAGAATATATATATCTTTTTTTTATATAATTGTAAATTAAAGTTTTGATAAGAATAGTCTCGAAAAAAATAATTCATAATGAACTTTTAAATTTGAAAATCATAAAATTGAACTTATATCCAATAAACTGTTTAATTATGTTACGATAACCCACTTGATGATGTGTTTCATTTCTCACTTCACTTTTACCTCCATCTAATATTCTAAGTAATAATGTCTTCTAAATTTTATGGGTCAAATAAAAGAAAGTGGACTTTTATAAATATGGCATAATGATAGTAATACAAAAGTTGCTGACCAAAGAAACTCACTTAGTCAAAAAAGAAATCAGTTAAATCCAAACAAAAAAAAGACCAAAAAAACTTTCCAAACCCCACGAGTGGTCTACATTTAACCATGTAACACATGCAGGGTAACGGCAATATAAAAATAAAGTATCCTTAACAAGAAGGGTTTCGAGTTGGTGTGAGACTTTCCAATGCGAATTAAGATTTAATCAGATTTCAATGTGTGAGTCAGACACCGGCTCAGAGCTATAGTATTTCCAGAATTCACATTAATATTTGTCCCTCCAATTTCTGAGCAGTAGCTGAACAATGATCTCCTTGTAAACTTTCAAAGGATATGGAAGAAAAATTATGTATAGTAGACACGAAGGCATTCTCCTAAAGGGTTATAGCTAATAACAAGATTCAGGAAGCAAGGTAACACTTCCAAAGAAACTAAAATTAGCACATATGTACATTTACATTTCTGCCAAAATTGTTGACTTCATTTACATTGTGGATGGAAGATAGTCGTATACGATTTACAAAGTTCTTGTACAAATTCTGCAAACTTGCATTTTACCGTGATTGTGCTGGAATGCCAAGCAATGAAACAAGAGAACAGAAATGACTTATTTTTTATGGAACATCACCAAACAGAAGAATGCCACGAAACGGCTGAGAAAACCCACAAGGATGAGCTTTATCAAGCAAGGATACCAGTCACCAAGATCGTAGTGCCTTGACTTTAGTAAACCACATCTTGAGATCAACCACACACCAGAGTACCTGGAAGTAAAATAGTTTTTTAAAAAAAATAAAAAAGAACAGAACTTTACGCTTGAACGACTTCTTTAACATTGTCCAGACTTGGCTTAATGAACATTTTTAGTGCCAAAGACCAGATACATTTGATTCTGAATGCCTGATGGTTGATGACAAGCTAAGTGTAAACCTAGCAGGAATTTATCATGCCAGGCAAGACAACTCTAAAGCATTAAAGAAATACACCATTTCGACATATGAGATGCAAAGAGAGAAAGAATGCACCGAACCTTCTAGCTGTTGCAAGCAAAAATGCTTCCAAAGCCCACTTAGGATAGCAATAATTTCCTATTTTTGCTGTAAGTGGGTCATCGTCCTGTTTTGCAATGAGAGTCAAAACAACTGGTAGCAATACCGACCACTGGACAGACAAAATTAGTTTGTAAGTATAGAATCACAGTAAAGAGTCAGTTCATATTATATAACCATTTAAGTTCAAAACACCCACCAGTTGGGCAGGACCAGGTTCAAAGTAGATGGCCATACAATAAGCTATTCCCGTAATGCAGTATGTGAGACAAAGCAAGACGAGGTAATTATCCCAAATGGTGGATCTTGGATTATTGAAGAAATAGAACATTGATAGATAAACTGCAGGCTTTACAATTGTACTGAAATGGTCAAGCGTATCCTTGGCCATAAAGTAAGCCAAGCTGCTCATGCCGGATGCACTCTCTCTCCAATAGTATACTTTGTCTAGAGAAAATGACCTCAATGCTGCAATCTTGCCGAGGAGAGCTGGAAGTCAAGAATAAACATTATGTTAGACCAGAACAATGTTTTAACACATATGAAAAAGGCCAGTTTCAGGATTGCCAGTTAAAAAAATTCACAATGAATGAGGTAACATCAAGTGAAATGAACTAATATACACAATTTTCTTTCAGAAGTTTCATGGTTTTATACAATGTGCATAAGAAATACTTTTAGAGCAACAGATACCATGCTTAATCATTATTACGAGTTCTTAATCTAAGCTCTCTCTTCCCTATTATACTTCTCAGTATCTGTCGTATCTTGCCTTTTTTGAGATTCGGGATGCTTTCTTCCTGTAAGTAGTAATGCGGTGGCAGATCTATCAGTAAACAGGAGATGCCATCGCTCACCCAACTGGATGTCAATCTGACGGATGGATAGGCATAGCAGAAAAGAAGTTCAAACAAACAGCAACGAATTACTTGATTTGACTAGAAAAAAGTTTGCCAGCTTGATATGATAATTTACACTATGCTAATCTTCAAGTGCAGCATATATTGTATTTGCAAAAGCCCTTTCAATTTGTTAAGAAAGAAATGGATTTATTAGTGATGAGTTAAAGATTAACTGCTACTAGAAATCATGATATGTATTTCGTAAATTTCTCAAGCAGAGCTCAAAATTTGATGCACCTTCTAAAACTTGTAAACTTCCTTTTTTAACCTTTACGCAGTCATTTGACCAAGTGCACAGTAAAATAAGACTACATATATCAGCTGTTTTAAAGTTTTAACTTACAAACTGCAATGACTGTGTAAAGGTAACCCTGTGCTCCAAAGCTTTCATCGCTCACTTTAGCAATTGTTCCTAAACAGATCCCAGCAAGTAATAGTATAAGATAATCAACCGATTGTATCCTCGCTTCCCGCAGTCGCTGCTTGCCGAGTCTGATTAATATACAATACTAAATTGTTGGTAGATGGCATTCATGGAATATCACAGACTAACTTGAAATATTCATAAAGCAAAGAACATACTAGTACAAATCTGCTTGTCAGGCTCTTGGGCATGTTAGCTACTATATAAATATGTTTAGTCTTAACTATGGGAAAGCAAAATGGACAGATTCAAAATATTCTAACACAGGAATTGAAGAACGAACAAAATAAATGACTTGCTAGTGTTAGCATGAGAATAATTGTATATATTAATGTAATTATATAGTGCTATATAAATTAGTATTATTATATAGATTTGTCGTAGGATCAGAGAAATAAATAATGTGATAGAATAGCTGATTTGAAGGGATAGCATAGCAGATTTAGAGGGATTGAATAACAGATTTATAGAGATAGAATAACTGATCTTTAGGAATAGGAATGACGGATCTTTAAGGATGTGTAATCTTTTTACTCTCTATTTAATGGAAAGACTTACTCAATTTGAGAGGCATTCAGCAGAAAATTGACAGTTAGCACATATCAATGAATAAATAAAAAGTATACTATTGGAAAGAAAGGAGACAGTCGTACCTTCCAAGGAAATATCTATATTGGAGGAGGTAACCAGCTGTTTTTCGGTTCGACAAGTCCTTTGCCGGCAAAAGTCTGTGCTGTATATGGTCCTTATTCTGTACAACATTGGATTTGAGATCCGACCACAGCTCTCCGACAAAAGATTGTTCAGTACCAACAGCTACCAAACTTCCTCCATGAGATGAATTATCACCAGCCGAAGAAGCTGCAGATCCCGAAGGACCTAGCATATCTGGTGGTACTTGGTAACCATTATGAAGCATCCATTTAAGAGGAAGATCTTTATAGCTTACTCCTATACTTGCTGGAAGTTTATAAATTCCCTCTAAAATATCAATGAAGTGATCTGGAGGATTAACACGATCTGGGATGTTGATTCCAATTCCTGAAAAGTACTCTTCAACTTTTGACACTGGTCCATGGTATGCTGTAAGGCCACCCTTGGCTAGAAGTATAAAATCGTCAAACATCCTAAACAAAGTATAGCTGAAACAAGAGATTTTCTGTCATTTACTGCAAGGAGAATATAACTTTGGCTAACACAATTAATCTAATAAATCAAGGACAACGATCAGCAATTAACAAACAACTATCTGTTATGATATATAGCTAAATATAATTTATTCTATTACTACTGCAACTATCGAAGATAAGAAACTATGATTGCAAACAATACCTTGGTTGATGAACCACCATGCATATATTCACTCCTTCAAGAGCTTCACGACGAAGTGCTCTAAGCAATAACTGAGATGAAGAGCTATCCAGACCAGAAGTGGGTTCATCTAAAATTAACAAAGAAGGTTCTATAACCATTTCAAGCCCAACATTTACTCGCTTCCTCTGGCCTCCAGAGATGCCTCGCTTCTCCACTGTCCCCACAAGAGAATCTCTCACCTGTTGCAACCCGAGGGACTCTATGACTCTTTCAACAACTAAAACCTTTTCTGGTTTTGCCAAATCAGCAGCCAATCTAGAAGAACGATTCAACATTGACGAGCAGATAAGAATAAATGTGAAGCTACTAGTTGCAAACTAGAAAGCTAAATTGCAAGAAAGAACTCTTTCCCAGATAACAAAAAGAGGTACTTTTTTTGTTTCAAACTATTCATAGAAGTCAAAGATTCACAATTCAGCTTGAAATTGAGGACTGCTTTACGTTTAGAAAATATGGATATTTGGAAGATATTGAGTCAGCAATAACTAAGCTTTAGGTAAATAGTAACAAAGCTTATCGTGGCATACCTGCACCGAGCACTAAACCAAAGATTCTCCTCCACTGTCAAATTTCCATGCACTATATCATCTTGAGGAACATAGCCAATAACTCTCTTGTAAGACTGAATAGAGTCAGACTTTCCATTTATGAGAATCGAACCAGTTGTAGTACACCCTGCTGCAGCTTTTCCAGTCAATGCAGATAGAAATGTTGTCTTTCCAGCGCCAGATGGACCCATAACAGCAGAAACACGGCCAGGTGATAATGTCCCGGTTACACACCTCAACAGATGCTTGTTTTTCCCCTTCAAAGTAAGTGTCAAATCTTTAAAGTGAATCTCAATAGGAGGCCTGGGCCGTATCTCAAACTCACTTGCCATGTTGATTACTCCAGAAAACGTCATATCTTTGTTCTGCTCCTGCATAGCTTTTTCTTTCTCGATTTGTCCGTATGCATATCTAAAAATTTGAGTCCTTGAATGTAATTGTTTACCCTTGTCCTTTTTGAATTTTTTATCCCCAGTTTCAATGTTGGAACCTTCACTATCAGGCTGGCTGTCTTCAGATTCATTGATCATCTTCTTGAGGTTGTGTTGTTTCTTTGCTTTTGCCTGAGACATACCTGGGGGCAAGGGCAGGCCAGAATCCTTACCAGGTCTACTTGGATCACTATCCTTCTGCATGTCCTGCCTTGTTGACTTTCTACGGGAGAATGTCTTCGACAATTGAGACCCCATGCTAGCAAGGTTAGATTTCCATTTGTTTTGTGCCTGAGCACTTTCCCTTGCACTTCTTGCACCGGCTTCTCTGGACTTGGCTTGTTTTCGTTCTCTACTGCTCAGAACTTGATCAGAACAGTTGTATATAATAAGAAGTACAAGCATGATTGCACCCTATAGAAAAATGAAAAAACCAGTTGAGAAATTTTTGTGTAAAATCTGAATCTTACGTCTGTATAAATAATAAATATGTGCATCTTTAATTGTAGCTAAATGCTTGAACAGAAAACCATCTACATTAGAAATCTAACATCTCTACAGAATGAAAATGTATGCAAATCTGAGGATGCAACATTTTTTTTTCAGATAAAAGGAGAATCTGTACGATAATTACTTAAGAGAACGTTGTGACATTCCATAAACACAACTTCCAAATTACAGAATAGACATCCATTGCATATTACCAGGCCCAAACAACTCTATATTCACATGGTTCAGTTGATGTAGTCTGAATGTCAGTGTTATAATGAAATATGTACCAAATTTTGTAAGATGTATCATATTGGGACCATGTTTCCTGGTTGTTTGTGTGGTTTTAGTGCTTCAACTATCCACTTTAATTGGGATAGAAGGATATCAAATTATGTCCAGTTGAATCTCTCCCCTTTCCTCCTGCTCATGAAGATAAATAGTAAGCTAAACGAAAGATGGATAGATGGAATATCTTGATCTTCCCTTCCCCTATTCCCTTTTCTAAAAGGAAATGGTTAGCCTGAGAGCAAAGATACAATATCCCGTTTCTACTCCTCCCTCGTCTCAAAGGAAATGGGTTCTCTTTCTATCAGTTCTGCATCCACGACATGAAAGAAATTCATCCATCTCTTCCCTCTTAATCACTTCGCAGTTTCTTCCTTCCTCTTCAAGCCTAACAAATAAAAAACATGCATAGCCATGCAATGCTAACCAACTCAAGAGCAATATTTTCATAAGCACAACAATTATCTTGGATAGTCACTGACTGCATAACTTAAGAATGAGATGATGACTTACAAAAAACATGAGACCATAAAAAGTGATATTTTGGTTTGCTGTCTGACGTTCACAAGTTGCAAATCTATAGCAGCCTGCGTGTGAATAACAACTGTTACGCATTTTTTATCATTTGGCATGTTCATGTAACAAAATAGCACATGCAAAGATTCTTACTTAATATACATCCATTTGTCAACTGGATATGCAGCAGCAAAAACATGTAGAATTGTCTTGAAGTTAAAATAATATGCTTTAAAGCACGTCAATAAGAAGATAGTCTCACCCCCACAACCGCACAAGGAACTCAGATAAACCATTCTCTTAGAAGAAAGAAATTTGAAGCAAGTTGTTACAATGTGCAAAGCAGATCAATTTTTTTTCACCATCCTGACATGCCCTAGATCTTTCCAGCCATTATTATTGTACCTTCAATTTATTTGATTTATTGCAATGGTAGACAGCAGATTAAGGAAAGACCATTATTGAGATGACAGCATGCCTAATTTGTTACTGAGTATCCAAGAATTCCTCCAACTGTATCTCAGTTGGAACTAACAAGGTGCACACACTCCTCAACAATATTGGTATGTTTTTGTTCTTCTTTTTAATCAGAAATATGTTGTGAAATGAGACAACAAATGGGAAGAGATTTGACAAGTGGTTTTCACCGGTACTATATGTTTAGAAGCATCAAACTCGATTCATTTTCTGACATTCATATATAAATAAGCAACCAAAAAGATGATAAAAAACTCTATACTGAAATACAGCTGACTGTTATCTAATATATAGACTTACTTGTTTGTTCTGTTGAACCAGCTCTGCAGTAATGTCTGAAAAACACATAAATTAGTTGTGGGTGAGTAAACGGGATTAGCATGAGCTTATGATTATGAGCAAAAAGATGCACAAAATGCATCAGAATACATCCTGCATTTCGCTCAGAGGCGTATCCAGGATTTTGAGACAATGCGTGCACTAATACAAAAAGGATGATCTAAGATATAAATTTGATCGGTTCGACATTTAGGTTCTTATTACTGAAAACCGTTAAAATTTTAATATTATAGGTCCAAAATTAATTTATATATATATAGGAGTTAATTAAAATTCCAAAAATTCTACCAATAACCTCTTAGAGAGGTGTTATTTTAGAAAGAAAAATATAAAATTCAAACTTCTAACCTCACGTAGAGAGGTGCACCCAGCCATCATCGCATTATATGATACTCCGAGTGTGGGTTCACACATTTATATTTCAATATTTTTAAAACATAACACTAGTATATATGATCTCGGGAGGGGAGCATGAGTTCACGTGAACCCGGTGACCCCCCTTGGATATGCATTTCCACTGCCTAAACTTGCAGGATAAAAGCAAATGAGCTACTTTTTGGGAGAAAAATAAATACCCTTTAGTGCAAGGATTCTTCTGGACAGTTGATGGACAGTAAAATCCTGCCGAACAAAAAAGTTCAGTAGCACTCACAAAATCAGCCCACACATCTGCTCCACCACAAGTATGATTGTCCATTCCATTAGGAAGTTGATAGCGGTAGCTGCATATTTTCAGGCAGTAATATCAGGTCAAGAAAGTGAATGTATGTTTGTCTAGGTAAAAAGAATAATAATAATAATAGAAATAATAATTACAACAACTCCAGCAGGAAATACAAAACTTACGGATCACATACACCAGTGGTCGTGTTGAGTTTTGCATGAGGGCAATAAGCACCCATCGGGCAGGCTTCAAGGGAAGAAAAGGAAAACCAAAAAAAACAAATCAACAAGAGGGACAGAAGAAGAACAATCAAAAAGTATACTAAATTTCAGAGATTCTGATTAATTGTTAGAGCAAACAAATGCAGAAAGCAGCTCAAGATGAAAACTGAATATATGTATATATGGGCTTGTCTTTTAAGCAATACTAGGTTGTGGTTTGCTATCAAATGCTTTGAGCGAAATAATTGGAAAACCAAAACAAACAAATGAATAAAAAGTAAAGAAAAAGAATAATCATAAAGGTCTAACAAAAATCACAGCTTGCTGTAGGACCTAAGAGACAGCAAATGAACCCAAGCAGATCAAGAAAAAACAATTGAATAGTTTGAGCTATTCTAAAATTTTGTTTGCTTATCAACTGATTTGAGATAGATAATTACTCCAGATAACAAACAATTTTTCAGCAACCGTAAGCTTGTAAGTCATTGTGAACTTCCAGAATCCAGATACTTACGTATCATGCAGGTTAGACCATAAGGACAGTAGAAGCCTTCACAACAAGATTGACAATCTAGAACTCTAGATGGAATCTCCTTCTCATTTTCAAAGTCAACTTTCGTGTCTTTTCCAGCACTACAAGCCCATCCTGGCTCACATCCAGAATTCCATGATGTTAGATTACAGTTCCTGTTTGGTCTCAGGTAATGGGAACTTTTTGCAACGCCACTTTCATCCGCCGCTTCCAGTAAACTAACAGAGTAGAACTTTATTTCTGATGCCGTACACAATCGCTGCTGAACATCCCCTATCAGGCCACCAAAGACATTATAAAGACAGAAAGACTAGAAAGGAGCTTTAATACCACTAACAGCTCTATTGCATAGCAGAAAGTGATGATTAGTCATGAAAAAGTGAATCTATTATTCAAATTACCAAGAAAGACAAGGCATATTATGTACCTACTTGGTCAATCAGAACCTATAATTCTATATAGTAACATCATTCTGCAAGGTTTTAAAGGTAATCCATATAGAGAAGCGGATTTCAAAGTAGAAAAGATAAGTATCTCAGAGAAATTTATCCAGCACCTCGTACCTTTTGTCTGTTTAAGACACCCTTGCAAATAATCTGAGTTATCGGAGAAATTGAAAGCAGCATCCCACTCAGCGTCTCTGTAACATAATCAAACGTTATCAACTAAGACCAAATCGTAACCTTCCATATATTTGAATCATCAAAGCCAAACACCATCACAATAATGAAACAAATTTTAGGAGACGAAAAAACAAGTCCATTCCCCTATACTACAAGAATGTTGGTAGAATCACAACTGTCTTTGTTAATAACAGAGGAGCAGAAGAACCTCTTTGTGGCACTACATATGCATCACAACTATGATTAAAAAAATAAATCAGTATTGACAAAAAAAATATAAGTATTAAGAATTCATATAGCCGACCACAACTAATATACCTGAATTAGTTCAGTTGTTTGACTATCTGAACATTCACCTTATTGGTGCGGGTTCGATTGAATCCCTAACCAACTTCCCCTTCCCCAATCCCCTAATGTAGCATTAAAAGAGAATTACAATGATCCTATGAATCCCTAATGAACAAAAATTTACGTTCATTTATAACGAAAATAATGACTTACACATTTTCGATGCAAAAATCCAATTGTCCTTTCATATTTTTGGTCATAATGGTGGTCAAATTTTTGACGCGTGATGCGAGAGCTCCCTTGAGGAGCTGCATTCCCATGGAATTGTTGCCGGTAGTTTGCTGCCCAGCACCCAAATTCGCCATGGAAACCAAAATCGCAAAGCAGATAAAGCTGACATTGTTGGAATTCCATTGTTTTCGTCTACACATTTTTCATGAAAAGGACCATCAATTCAAATAATAACTCTACAATTTTTGTGTAATTTTTTTTAAAAAAATCAAAATTGGAAAGTTTAGCTTGATAAAATGGAAAGTGGTTTATTTTGGGGAAAAGAAACGGCGGGGAGGTGATATAGGAAAGGGACAAACTGGCCGAGTTCGAATTTTGCGCCTAACTGTCTTTTAAAATTGGAGATAATCTATATATACGATTTCTTTCTCAACAAAATTAAAAATTAAAAGATTTATTACTGTACGTTTTTGTAATCAACTTTTACTACTTCAATTTGTTATAATGAAAATAATCTGATATCTCTGTTAAGAGGCATTTGCTTTAAAATATATATTGTTATTTAAAAAAAAATTATTTCAATATATTTGTTATTTTAAAAATAATACTTTCTTTTTTGGTTTTTCACCCGGTGTCCGGTATCCACATTAAAATCCGATTAAATTTGGATTCGCGCCGAAAAGTCCCATATCGGAGGTAAAACACCCCCTAACAAAGACGACTCCGTACCCAAGGAGCCAAACCCGAGACCTCTTGATTAAGAATGAAAGAGTACTTACCACTCCAACACAATTCTTGTTGGTTAAGAAAAATACTTGTGTGCGTGTGAATTCTGTCAATGGTAACGCAATTTAATGCACTCCTCGTTTTCATAATTAACGCACGTTTTTCACGACAACCGTTAGAAATCAAAAGCAAAAATAATTGCAATATAATTTATTTTATTTTATTTTGGTTAATTTTGAATTTATTTATTTTTTAAAAAATAACTAGTGTAACATTTGGTCAATTAAAAAAAGAGATTCATAGCCCGTTTAAGAAGTGGGTTTAGTTTTATTTTTGTTTTTTAAAATAAAATGCATTTTGAAATATAACTTATCTAACACTAAACATTTGTGTGTCAAATGAATTTGCTTAAAAAGAGAAAGAATTTTTCTTTTACCCTCTCTGGAGTTTCCTCTTTTAGTTTCCTTAGTTATTTAAAATCACAACTTTTAAACTGAACATTCAGCTTGTGTCCAAAAAGTATTAATATTTGTATATATATTTATTAAACTAAAAGTTTACTTTTATATATAATATATCTCCGCTTATAATGCTTACTATCCTAGCAACCCCTTATTATCGGAAAAAAAAATGTATAACTTAAATTCTCAAATAATATTCCATTTTCAAATAGTATTATTTTTGCTACAAACCTTGATGCTTCCACCTACTCCCCTTTACTCATAGTAGAAGAATATCATTGCAGCTGCTTAAACCCTCTTTCAGTATACAGTTTGTTCTGATAATGGCTTCTGCAAATGGGATCTCCACTGCCTCTATTCTTCCTCCTTCCTCTAAACAGGTACATTCATTCTCATCTTCTTTGTTGGAATCTTTATACTTGTGATATTTTTCTTATTTGTTGGGATCTGCTTAAAGTTGTGGTCTTTAACTGTTTTTTGGTCTATTTGGTGTTAAATGAAGGTGGGGTTGAAAGGAAGAAGGGTGAATCAATTGCAGGGACAGAAATTCAACAATAAGGCTTCAAAGAGCCGATTAGTAGTAAGGGCGAATGCTAAAGATATTGCATTTGACCAGAAATCAAGAGCTGCCCTTCAAGCTGGAATTGATAAGCTCGTTAATGTTGTCGGTGTCACTCTTGGTCCTAAGGGTATGTTCCCTAAGCTTCATCTTCCAGATCAGAAGTTCTTTTTTTTTTTTTTGGATGTAGAGTGTCTTTGCTATGAGTGAAGTCATTTCTCAGTGGTGTTTGGTTAGGAAAAAGTAAGAGAGCAAATCGGAGAGTGCTTTGATTCAATTTTTGAGTATTGGAGATCAATAATAATGTCTTAGTGTTAGTTGAAACAAGTACATATGAAGTTTAAAGTTAAGATAATTGTATGGAAAGTTATTTTCCCCTTTTGGAGGCAAAGACTTCAAACATGAGACATTTTGCAGATGTATCAATGTTATGTGTTTGCCATCCTTCCTGTGCGAAAGCACAGAGAAATATGACATTGCCAAAATATAACAAGTTAAAATTTCCATCTCTTCATCAAAAGAGACTTTCCTTTTGAAGCCAGAATTGATTTTCCTCCTCCAGCATTGCTGCAATCAGCGTATCCTGTGGGTTTCATGCTATACCAGCTGTGTTTCTAAAATCAGCCATTTATTTGATCAACTCTGTTATGATGCTTTTGTAATGCTTGGTTCATATGAACTCTTGATGACCTGTTACTTTTCTGTAGGGAGGAATGTGGTTTTAGACGAATATGATACCCCGAAAGTAGTTAACGATGGAGTCACGATTGCTCGAGCCATAGAGCTAGCTGATGCCATGGAAAACGCAGGCGCCACCCTTATCAGAGAGGTTGGTTATTTTCTTCCGTGAAGATCATTGTTGAATTTGTCCTGTATCTGGTTAATTGTTCTAAAGAAAGACAGTAAAAGAACGATCGTCACATTTATCATATTCCTTGATTTGTGTATTGAAACTTCGGAATTTATGGTGAAGGTTGCAAGCCTAACCAATGATGCTGCTGGTGACGGGACAACAACTGCATCAGTTCTTGCCCGGGAAATCATTAAGCATGGTCTTTTAAGTGTTACATCTGGTGCAAATCCAGTCTCTCTGAAGAGGGGCATTGACAAAACTGTAAATGCTTTGGTTGCAATGCTAGAAAGGAGGGCTAGGCCTGTTAAAGGTCGTGATGACATCAAAGGTAATTAATTTTCCTTCTTTTGTTACTGCTACAATGGATGGCAATAAGTATTTTGCAAATAATTGTCTTCCCACCAGCTATTGCTTCTATCTCTGCTGGAAATGATGATGAGATCGGAACCATGATTGCTGATGCAATCGACAAAGTTGGTCCTGATGGTGTTCTATCGATTGAGTCATCCTCTTCCTTTGAAACCACTGTTCGTGTTGAAGAAGGGATGGAGGTATGTACCTACTTAGATGAGAATGTATTCTCCACAGTTCGTTTTTCTATTTGGTTGGTAGTTCAACTGTAATCAGTTGGAGATCCAAAGTTTAGATGTCGTGCGTTCTGAGTTGAGAATGAGGGTTACAACATATATATATCCAACTCTAAGTAATACTTGGTTATCATGTATATACATGGGGTTTGAGACAGAAACTGTGGGTTCTGTACTTCTGGTGAACCCCACTATGGTTCTTGCACTGCCTGTAATATATGTTAACGCAAACTTTGCTCCGTCGTTTGCAGATTGATAAGGGATATATTTCCCCACAATTCATCACCAATCAGGAGAAACTAGTTGTTGAATTTGAGAATGCTCGAGTGTTGGTTACAGATCACGATATTTCAGCAATCAAGGATATTATGCCCCTCTTGGAGAAGGCAACTCAATTACGAGCCCCTCTACTCATTATTGCTGGAGAAGTAACTGGAGAAGCTTTAGCTACTCTTATTGTGAACAAGCTGCGAGGTATACTGAATGTTGCTGCCATCAGAGCACCTGGTTTTGGTCAAAGGAGGAAGGCTCTTCTTCAAGATATTGCCATTGTAACAGGTGGTTGAACTTGCCTGACCTAATTGTACCACTTCCCACAAAGTGATAATAGTATATTGGTTAGAGTAAACTTGTTTGGAAGCTGTCTGTGTTTTGTCAGGCATATATTGAAGGCATTTGTCCAATGGAGATGTTCAGTTGTAACTGTTAGCATCATTCTGGTATGATTAGGTGTCTTCAAAATAATCTTAAAAGTAAAAAAAGAAAGTGAGAGCATATTATTGAACTATATTAATGGAGGAACCATAGTACATTGTCTTCAAAAAATGTTTTTTCTTTTCCTCTTTTATTTTCTATTTCGGATTTGAGTTTGAGGAGGAAAGGGTGAAGAAGTTATACCTGATGCTGGTGGGATGTTAAGCCAGTAGAATTCTTAGATAATGTGTAGTTTTACTGTCCTTGAATTTATAAATTTTGCAGTTTATTTAGCAATTCTGTTTTAAGCGAATCCCCTTAGTGCTATTATCCTATCTGCTTTTCTTCGATAGTGGACTGAATTATTTTATCAAGCATCGTGTCTCTAGTCTCAAATGCATCTACCTCACAAGGGAACATTTCCTGAAGTACTGGTTGTGTATACTTGCAGGAGCCGAGTACCAGGCAGCTGATTTGTGTATGCCTGTTGAGAATACCCCAGTTGAAGCACTAGGTTTTGCTAGAAAGGTGACTATCACCAAGGACTCAACAACCATCCTTGCTGATGATGTGTCGAAGGACGAGATACAGGCTAGGATTTCTCAGATTAAAAAGGAGTTGGACAAGTCAGAATCAGTGTCCGACTCCGAGAAACTTTCTGAGAGAATTGCAAAGTTGTCTGGAGGTGTTGCTGTCATAAAGGTTGGTGCTGCAACAGAAGCTGAGCTTGAGGACCGCAAGCTTAGAATTGAGGATGCAAAAAATGCAACTTTTGCTGCAATTGAAGAGGGAATCGTACCTGGTGGTGGTGCTGCGTTGGTTCATCTATCAAATTATGTCCCTGCCATTAAGGACAATCTTGAAGATCCTGATGAGAAGTTGGGCGCTGACATTGTGCAGAAGGTAAAACAGTGCCCAAGTTACTTCAAGTTACTTCAATCAAGAAGTTCTCTCGTTATTTGTTTTATTTGTTTTATTTTTGTGAGTATACTACCTATTAAATTATTATTATGGCGTAATCTGTTTGATTGAAGAAATTCGGGTTTTTAGTCATCTGTGCTAGAGAATCAACTGAACAGTATCACTTGACTTAGTAGGCTTTGGCAACTTTTCTATAGCAAATGGATAGTACTGTAATGCTAATATTGAGAGGAGTAGCTAACTTCTAACCAACTCACTATCTGTTGGTGGAAGGATCAATAACTTGCAATGTGTTAGGGCATGAGCTAACTTCTAGGACATAATCTAATTTGGAAACATACACTGAACAACAGATGATGACTTCAGGTGGTATCATTTGAATTTGGGAACGGGAAAGCAGTGACAACACAGGATAGCGCACAATTAGACATGAATGTACAGAACACTTGCTGCATATATAGTAGCATACCATTTTCTTTCTTTATCTTAGAATTTTCTTGTCCTTTATTATGGTTGCTAATTGAACAAAAATCATGTGCAAAAGGAATAGTTTGTAACTATTGAAAGCCTGTTTAACAGTGTGCATTTGGATGAATCTCTTACCAAAAACAATTTAAGTTTCTTGTTTCTTCTTCTTTTTCTTTGTTCTTTTTGTAAAGTTTAATTGTGGTTGCAGGCATTAGTAGCTCCAGCATCTTTGATAGCTCAGAATGCTGGGGTTGAAGGGGAAGTAGTAGTGGAGAAGATAAAGGCTAGCAAATGGAAGATGGGTTACAATGCAATGACTGACAAGTATGAGGATTTAGTAGAAGCTGGTGTCATCGACCCAGCCATGGTAACAAGATGTGCCTTGCAGAATGCAGCCTCAGTTGCAGGAATGGTTCTCACTACTCAAGCAATTGTCGTGGACAAAAAAATGCCTAATGCACCAGCATTTGCTCCTCCACAAGGACTTCCCATGATGTAACCAATAATTATACAGTAGTAGTCAGGTACTTAGGACAAAGATAAGTGTTGATCATGCTTCAAGGACTAAAAGAGAAGGCCATGTTATTTTCAACTGGTTCTCTAGCTGTAATGTGAGGTCAGATAAAAAGTACATTGGTAGTGGGATTAGCTGTAAACTTATTCCCTCTTAAGATTAATAATGTCTCAAGTTATTCACGTGCCTTTCCGTGGAGTTTATGAACTGTTTCTTCTGTGGTTTACTTGTTTGATCATTGACAGTACAGGAGATAAAGAGAATTTAGAGTTTGGAAGAAAAGGTAGTAGACAGGAGCTTCAAAATCTCAAGTTGATCACCTGTGCAAGTGAATTGTTAAAAGTGTGCAAGACATGTATTGCAAACTTTGTCAGTTTTTTTTTTCTCTTTGCTGATAATTGGACATAATAAAATGATAAATTCATGTGAAAATACATGCTAATTAATATGATTTAAGTAACGATTATGCAAAATATATCTCTATTGGTGGAGTCAAAAGGAATTGAAATTCAAGACTCCATAAAGATTTTACATCTCAAAGCTTTCAGGCTCAAATGACACAGTTTTAGTGCAAGGACATTGTTTGGCAGCAAGTACCAGAGTCAAATGTAACATCGATCAGTAACAACAAAGTATGAGCATTTGCTAATTACTACGAAAACTTAAAGACTTTGAACTGAATGACATATATGCTGTAGAACTTGTCAATGCAAATGATCCAGGATTGGCAATACTCAGGGATATTCCCTTTGTATTTCTCTTAAGAGAAGCTCGTGCAGCTCTAGAATGTTTAAACTGACAAGCAAAGGTGTTACCGATTAGCTGGAAGTAACTGCCAAGTTTGGTGGTTCCATGACCAGAGATGATAACATTGCTGTTGCTTCACCATCTATAACCAGAGGACCATCGCGTTTGATACATTTTGTTGACAGTTTTGCGCTGAACCAGAAAGAGCAACACAATTAGGAGCTACAAAATACATACTTCATGTCGGTATCAATCTTCAGCCAAGAGGTACTACTTACATGTACTTGTTTTTTATTTGTCTGATGCTTACTGCCTGTACCTCAGCAATGATCTCGTCTCCTATATAAACAGGTAATTTGAAGTGCAAGGTTTGTGAAACATATATAGTTCCTGGCTGGAGAAATTAACAAGAGTTAGATTTACACTAACCGATTGTTCAACATAAAACTAGACCTACATAACACCTTCCTCATTCAACAGTATGCATATTTAGCTAGTTTATCTAAGCTATATACACAAAAAAGTTTCAAGATTGTTAAGCTACCTGCACAGGTTAACCGATTTCAGAAGGTTAGTAGTGCCTTCTTTTCGACATGAACAACTAACACTTCTTACTTGTACTTGACCTTTAAATAATCAAAATGTTAAAAACATGTTTATCTTTATCATGAAGTTTTGGATTTCGATTAGATACACGAATTGATGAACATTGTAGTTTAACAGATTATTTACATCAACCTCTATACTAAACAATCAAAAAACTTACAAAATGGGCAGCAATAATCCTGGGAAATAAGGAAGCAACAAGCATCCCAGGAACAAGGCAGTCAGTGAAACCAGCATTCTTGGCGCATTCAGCATCAAAGTGCAATGGATTGGCGTCATGGGTCAGCTTAGAATACCCAAGAACATCATCATCTGTAAATGTCCTAGCTTGCTTCAAAACGCTTCCGATTTTAAGCAAATTCGAAGAAGCGGAGGACGAGGAAAAGGCATGTGTAGATGAAAAGAGACGTTTTATAAGCATCTTCCACAAACTTCAAAGACAATAGACAATTCGTCTTCAGGCAGGGTACCAGCTTCCACCTGTAGATAAACTTCAAATGATAATAAGTCAGAAAATAAGAAGTCCGGAATGCGGTTAACTGAACACGAACAGATAAAGAACAATTAAGAGGTATTTGAATGTGAGGGCTCTTTGAAACAAATCATCAAACAGTTTGTGTGCAGTCTGAGGGGTTGGAATATCCTTAATTCGCTGTTTCAATATCTTAGGTCAGAAAATTGATCATTTTAGTCCTTTATAACTACATGAAATACTCCCAACTCTTATTATTTTAGTTGTCAAAAAAATAACAATTACTACTACTTATTTCATAAAATCCACTATTTTCTTAATATATTTTTATGTTACATCATTCGAATTCCAAAAGTCAAATAATTTAATTTTAATTTTTAAAAAATATAATTTAAATATTTGAAACATTTAGAACGGTTTGCAGTGCAAAGTACATGACTGATGACTCTAAATCCTGCAAAAAAAAAACAAGTATGTTAAACATTTTCGGAACAACCCGGAATATCTGTATAATCGAACTAACAAGCATTTGATTCCAAAGATAAACAATACAAATGTTGATAAAAGTGTGTCAGCCATCCATGCCACACTTTTCAGCTGTATACGGATCGGAGAATACCTTTATGATGATCCAATCACGAATACTCTTACAACCATTGACAAGGAATACCGGAACCTGTGTGCTGCCAACTGTGTGGGAGTTTGAACTAATTCAGAGGTGTTATAGTGAAAATTACAAATTTACAAATTACAATCGAAAATAAAATCACTTCAACCTGAGCTTTGGATATCTCGCCCTCTTTAAGGAGATTCAAACCCACGACAACAAATCTTTTCATCCATCCAGCAATAGTCCTTTTGGCTTGATCCCTCCAGGATACAATAGTCTAACTATTGAAGAAGGCATTACATAGGAAGTTTGGATCATTATGTAAATACTAGAAGTTAGAGGACTAGTGATCAAGAAGGTTGTTAGGGTAGTTACAATTTATTCTTTTCCCTTTGGTGTGTATATACATGTACAGAATCTCTTATTCAGTAATGGAGACAATTCATAATTTGTTAATTCTCTGAGTTCTCTCTCTGCTTCTAGAACATTTCAAAGTTATAAGAAGTGTTCATCAAGCTATCATCTTCAAGATAACTAACATGGTATCAGAGCCAGATCTATAGTGACTACTGTATTGCTTCGAAGTTTCTTGGCTGAATCATGGCAACTGTCGACAATGAACTGCCTGAGAAGCTGAGCCATAATCGTCCTCTTTTCCTCCATTCAATTGACAATTCTGGTGTTCTACTCAGTTCAATCAAACTGACTGGATCTGACAATTTCTCAGTATGGAGTCGAGCAATGAAGATTGCAATTCTAGGTCGAAATAAACTCGGATTCATTGATGGATCGTGCAAAAAAGAATCGTATGGTCCAAATCTGTCAAATCTATGGGAACGATGCAATGCCGTAGTACTTTCATGGATTATGAACTGTGTATCGAAGGAATTACTTGGAGGTACTGTATACTCCACGAATGTTGTTGCTGTGTGGAAGGATCTCTGTGAAAGATATGGCAAAATTGATGGATCGCGTATCTTTCAATTGCACAAGGAGATTGCAACAATCAGTCAAGGTACCAGTTCAATCTCAACCTATTTTTCTAAGCTGCGTGAATTATGGGTAGAGTATGAGAGTCTAGCTCCTGTTCCTAGCTGTGAATGTGTTAATTCGAGAGAATTTGGAGTGTTTATGCATAATCAGAAACTGCTTCAGTTCCTCATGGGACTTAATGACTCATATGAGCAAGCTAGAAGTCAGATTCTTATGATGGTCCCATTGCCCTCTTTGAACAAAACCTACTCTCTATTGATTGAAAGAGAGAGTCAGCGTAACATCTCTCAAACATCCAGTAGTTCCAGTTCTTCTGAGCTAAGTGCCTTATTTACTACTGGTCACATTTCAAATTCATTGCCTAAGACAAGATCTAGTTCGAGTTATGATCCAAATGCATTTTGTGACTACTGCAAAAGAACAGGACACACACAGGCTGTTTGTTATAAACTTCATGGCTATCCACCTGGTTATGAAAGGAAGAAGAGAGGAACTCCTAGCACAAATCATGGGAGAGGAAGATCCAATAATGAAAGGAGTACATATCCAGTTGCTCACAATGCAGTTAGTGAATCTGATCAGCCTCCTAGGTACAATGATGAGTCTGAATATAGCAGATTTATGAATCAAAGGGCTCATAGCTATGGCAGAGGATCTAGACAATCAGATTATACTGAGTATCACAAAGGAATGAATGTCATACATGAGCAATACAACCAAATTCTACACATGCTTGGTCAGTCCAATTTGCAGGGCAACACAGAAGGAGCCTCAGCTTCAGGGTCTTCTAGTGCAAATCTGGCTAAGGATCACTATTCATCCACAGGTAATGCTACTGCACTTACAGTTAGCTCTGAACAGTCAAACTGGATTCTAGACTCCGGAGCAACAAATCATATGACACCTAATTCAGATTTATTTGATCATAAACAACCATTGTCTGCTGATAAACCTAGAAGTGTACAGTTACCAAATGGAGATACTACTCTCATTACTCATATAGGATCCTGTAAAATGTCATCACAAGACATTATCAATAATGTGCTTCTCATTCCTGACTTTAAATTCAATTTGATGTCAGTATCTCAAATTACTAAGGATCTACAATGTGCAGTGTGTTTTTTTCCTAATTTTATTACTATTCAGGACCTCTACAGTGGGCAGGTGAAGGTGATTGGTAGAGAGCATGCCGGGCTCTATCTTCTACCTACTCACTCATCCACTAATGACACAATCTCTCCATTATATTCACATCTAGCTCAAGGTGATATTTCTCCATCAGAGTCACATTCCATTCTATGGCATCAAAGACTAGGACACACTTCTTCCACTGTTCTAGCTAATGTTCTCGATCTTCCTGTTAAACAGTGTTACAAGGAGGTTCACAATTGCACTATCTGTCCACTTGCTAAACAACCTAGATTACATTTTCAGCATAGCACTACTGTATCTACTTGTCCATTTCAGTTGATTCATATAGATGTTTGGGGTCCATTTCATACCCCTACATATGATGGGAATAGATTTTTTGTAACCATAGTCGATGATTGTACTAGAATGATGTGGTTTTTTCTAATAAAGCTGAAGAGTGGTATTTGTGTTGTATTGAAAAATTTCTTCACTTTAGTCAAGACTCAGTTCAATGCCTTGGTTAAAATCATTAGAACCGACAATGGTTCTGAATTTGTTAATACTGAGTGCCACAATTTATATACTAGCTTAGGCATTATACATCAGAGAACATGTATTCATACACCACAACAAAATGGTATTGCGGAAAGAAAACATCGTCATATCCTTGAGGTTGCTCGGGCTATCAAGTTTCAGGGGCATATTCCCACCAGGTTCTGGGGTCATTGCATCCTTAATGCTGCTTATATCATCAACAAACTACCCACACCTGTTCTACATGGCAAGTCTCCTCATGAAATGTTTCACAAAAGGAAACTTTTTCTTCATCATATGAGAGTTCTAGGTTGCCTTTGTTTTGCCAAAAATATGTACATTCAAAACAAATTCCAACCTAGGAGTGTTGTTGTTATTCACATGGGCTACAGTGATCAAACAAAGGGATATTTGTTATACAATCTCGAGGACAAAAATTTCTTCTTTAGCAGAGATGTGTTGTTTAGAGAATCCATATTTCCCTTTGATGTATCATCTTCTACTGCCTGGCAGCTATTTCCTCATATTGTTATTGATCCTACATCTCTCATTAGTGGTCCTGATAGTGTTGACACAACTGTCTTGCCTACAGAGGAACCTACCCTGAGAAGATCTCAAAGAAACAGCAAAGCTCCCTTATGGTTGACTGACTATGTTGCCTCTGCCCAGTTCAATCCTGTTAAGCCTATGTATTCTATTGACAAGTATATTAGCTATGAGCAGTTGTCTCCCTCCTATCAGGCCTTCCTCTCTTCCTTTGGTTCTGAAGTTGAGCCTGCTACATTTCAAGACGCTTGTAAAGACCCAAGGTGGGTTGAGGCTATGCAGGCTGAGATCTCAGCTTTAGAATCTCACCAGACCTGGCAGGTGGTTCCCTTGCCTCCACACAAGAAAGCCATTGGTTGTAAGTGGATTTTTAAAATCAAGTATCATGCCTCCGGGGAGATTGATAGATTCAAGGCACGATTGGTCGCAAAAGGTTTTAATCAGAGAGAGGGGCTGGATTACCAAGAAACTTTTTCCCCTGTCGTTAAGATGGTAACTGTCCGAAGTGTATTAGCACTAGCAGCTAAGGAACATTGGCACATTCACCAGATGGATGTGTCTAATGCCTTCCTTCAGGGCGATTTGTTTGATGAGGTCTATATGACTCTTCCCCTTGGCTTTCAACTTCCAACGAGATTTAATGTGCAGGGGGAGAAACCTGTATGCAAGCTCACTAAATCCCTTTATGGGTTGAAACAGGCCCCAAGGCAATGGAATGTGAAGCTTACAGAAGCTCTTATCAGAATGGGATTTGTGCAAAGTCATCTTAATTACTCTTTATTCATCAAGAAGACAAGCACATCTCTAGTGATATTGTTAGTATATGTTGATGATATGATGATTACAGGAAATGATAGCAATCTCATTTAGCAGACCAAAAGAGTTCTACAGGATACTTTCAAGATGAAAGATCTAGGTGATCTCAGGTATTTTCTTGGGATTGAATTTGCTAGATCCCAAGAAGGAATTGTGATGCATCAAAGGAAATACACTCTAGAAATTATCTCAGAAGCTGGACTGGGTGCTGCTAAACCAGCTACCACTCCTCTGGATCCATACGTGCAACTAACTACCAGAGAGTATGATGAATTAAATGGAACAAGCAAGGATGACAATCTACTTACTGATCCAACAGTGTATAGGAGGTTGGTTGGGAAACTATTGTATCTAAATGTCACCAGACCAGACATATCTTTTGCCACAGGGAAACTATTGTATCTAAATGTCACCAGACCAGACATATCTTTTGCCACACAGACTTTGAGCCAGTTTCTGCATCAACCTAAACAATCACATCTAAATGTTGCTCTCAAGGTGGTGAGATACATCAAGAGTCAGGCAGGGCTAGGTGTCCTACTGTCCAGTCAAAGTAGTAAACAATTACAAGTCTACTATGACTCAGACTGGGGAGCTTGCTTACACACAAGAAGATCAGTTACAGGTTTTATGGTCAAACTGGGAGGCTCACTGATATCTTGGAAATCTAAGAAGCAAGGAACTATTTCTAGAAGTTCAACTGAGGCTGAATACAGGAGTATGGCAAGTGCAGTAGCTGAAGTAGTGTGGCTGGTGAAACTATTCAAAGAACTTGGAACAGAAGTACTCACACCAGTTACCATCTATAGTGACAGTAAATCTGCTATTCAAATAGCTGCCAACCCAGTTCTACATGAAAGAACAAAACATATTGAGTTAGATTGTCATTTCATAAGGGAGAAAATTCAAAGTGGACTAATTCAGACTGAGTATTTGAATACTAAAGAACAAGTAGCTGATATGCTGACTAAGGGTCTTAGAAAATCACAACATGAGTATTTACTATCCAAGTTTGGAGTACTGAACTTGTTCATACCTTCAAACTTGAAGGGGAGTATTGAAGAAGGCATTACATAGGAAGTTTGGATCATTATGTAATTACTAGAAGTTAGAGGACTAGTGATCAAGAAGGTTGTTAGGGTAGTTACAATTTATTCTTTTCCCTTTGGTGTATATATACATGTACAGAATCTCTTATTCAGTAATGGATACAATTCATAATTTGTTAATTCTCTGAGTTCTCTCTCTGCTTCTAGAACATTTCAAAGTTATAAGAAGTGTTCATCAAGCTATCATCTTCAAGATAACTAACACTAACCACAAAGTATAACTCAACAAATTCTGAACAATAATTGAGTCCAAAACTCTACAAAAAGAAATTAAACACCTCCCTTCAACAAATAACAATGAATAGGAAGATAATGAGTAGTAAATAGAGAAGATAAATGGCTTAGAAGTTACATAAGTTACAAGAATGGAGGAAGAATAATGAGATTTCAATATGGAGAAATAATGGTCATAGTTAACCACTACACATTCTGCCAGGAAACACAACGGACAACCATTACATGCACTCAACATTTTCAGCAACGTTAATCACAATGAAGAATGGAAATTAAGCGAAATGATAATAAAGATGGCATCAACTGACAAAAAGTAGGCACCAAAATGTGTAATTAGGCAGTTCTTGGAAACTGATGGATCAGTAGAAAAAGCTTGGCCAGTTTACACATTAAGTGGCGATGGCAAGCCCTCTAGACCCCACTTGTCGGATCACACTGGATATGTTATTGTTGTGTCGATGGCAATCACAATTTAGATCATTCAATTTGGAACAAAATAGGGACACCTATGTATGGACCTCTGCAAATTGGCAGGGCTAAACCTATTGTTAGTGAAAAATTATAAAATAACAGAATTACAAGATTACAATTGAAAATAAAATGAAGAAATAAATATCTTCAGGCTGAGTCGTGGATATCTCGCTCTCTTTAAGGAGATTCAAGCCCACTGCAGCAAATGTTTTTCACCGGTCCAGCAGTAGTCCTCTTGACTTGTCCCCTCCAGGATACAACAACCTTCACAAAGTATAACTCAACAACTCTGGACAAGAGTTGAGTCCAAAGCTCCACAAAAAAGAACACCTCTCTTCAACTAATAAGAACTCTTTTTTTGACAAACTTTATGCACTCTATATTTTCCTTGTATATTGTGTAGTACCAAACCAAATGAAGACTACCACTATTTATAGTAGAAGAAGTCTTCCTAGCAATGAATAGGAAGATAATGGGATAGTAAATAGTAAAGATAATGGCCTTAGGAGTTACATATGTTACAATGTGTAATGGAGGAATAAAGAGTGAATAAGTAAGTAAATGAGATTGAAAAGCTAAAAGCCACCAACGGCTTAGACCTTAGATGCTGCACCAAAAGTTTGTAACATATGCACTTGCTGCCAATGGAGTAATGCAATATAGTGATGTAGCAATCATGACATTTCAACGGTTGCAAATTAAAATGTCACTAAAGATTGGCAGCAACGGCAACACTAAGCTTTAGCAAATTAATATTAAAATGCTAACAACCTAACAGCTTTCAATCTGCAACTTGGCCATTTTGGGATCAGTGCTTGGCCCAGTGATACTGGTGCAGTTATGAGGATCTTATTGATGATGGATCCAAACGAATTCCGGATGAGGTATATATGTCAAATTTGATATCAAACATTTTGGTTTTTTAACTCTGTATTTTCTACCTTTTAGTCTACCATTTAAATCATTATACTTTCCGTGCTCGCTCTCAATGATCATTATACTACAGAATTCAGTTTGCTTAATGCACACAGTTGGAAACAGGGGCGGAATTAGCAAGGCTCATGGTTGTCACTCGACACTGCTTCGTAATTTTGTTTTCCTACTAAACTTGTGGCTATAATGCACACAGTTGGAACTTGGAAGGCTCAGTAGATGAGGAGTGTGATGATCTTGCCATTCATGGGATGAACAAAAGTATAAAAGAAATACTCATCAATCACTTGTTAAGTTTCAGACGACTCTCCATTTTGCCTTTTAAAACATTGCTTCCTCAGTTCAAACTTCACCACGGTGTAACATCAAAACTAAACTAACCCATTCCATAAAAGAATTCTAGTGCTTATTCCATTTAAATGGAAACATGTGTTGTCTAGTCTTTTCATTTAAAAAAAAATGATCTAGTATATATGATTTAGCATAAAGTTTTAAAAAATAAACAAGACGTTCCAATTTTATGGTACTAAATTAAAGTTATGTCAAATGTACCAAAATTTCCTTTAATCTTGTGGTTTTAAATATGTCACGTGGAAAATTAAAATTAAAATGATGTTAAAAAAGGAAAGGAACATCCATTTTTAAACAGATTGAAAAGAAAAATAGATATTTTTTTTGAAACAGGAGGAGTAATTTTATTTTCTTGGAGAATTGTCATATGTATCACATTATTATTATTATTATTATGCAGCAACAAGCAACTTGGACCTGATAGGAAATACTCCCTCCATTTCAAATTAATTAAAATGTTGAGATATTTTTCATTTTTAAAATTAATTTAATTGTTCAATTTTCAAGATTACTTTTAGAATATTTTTCCAATTTTACATCTCATTAGTTAGTATTGGAATTAGTTATTATAATTAATATTTAGTTATTTTAATCATAAATTTGACAATAATTAATAAGGATAAAAATGGAAAGGTATGTCTAATTTATGTCCTAATCTTTCTTTTTAAAAAAGGCATAATACCTCAACAATTCAATTAATTTGAAATGAAGGGAGCACGTGTTTCTAATTTGGCCATCAATTCAAGCGCTCAGAAAATAAAATAAATTTGATCTTATTTGTGTAGCGTGATATTTCTTGATAAGGACCTCATGAATCTTATTTACACATGGACCACCAAACTTTTAAAAGGACCACTATAGTACTATTAATTACTGCAGCTCTCCTTCATTTTTCTAAAGTTGTTAACAATATGTGGACGTAAAATGTCAAAAGGACAATAAAAAGATATTATAATGTCTCTTTGATACCTTTTGCATCGACTACTTTGTTACGTTGTCGATTTTAATAAGAGTGACCCCCACCCCCACCCCCTCCAAATTGAACATACACGCAGAAAAAATCAAAGGAATAACTCATGAAATTATGAGAAAAAAAAGAAAAGAAAGCACTTGTAGTGGTACATGGAATTATTATTAATTGAGACATATTAGTGGAGCTAGCACTTGGTTCTTTCAAGATTGTACGTTTTGTTTTCTGAAATTCCGTGGGGGGGAAAAGAAGAGAAAAGTATTGAATTGAACTTTGTGATCTGCATTCTGTCACGTGACATAACAAGTGATCTTAAAATGTAATTTTAAAATTTTGTAGGAGTATGAGACTCTTGATAAAAAATTGAGAAAAGTGTTGAAAATACCTCTAAACTTGGCAGGAATTTAGGAGTGTATTTTACTCATGTTGTAAGATTGGGGTGTATTTAAATTTAGTTAGTCAAATAAAATGATAGTTTTAAGACTGTCAAATAGTTCAAAAATAAAATTAATACTACGCGTCAAATTTAAGGATATTTTCGCTGAAAGAAAAAAAGAAAAGACATTTGGAAAGTGGAAGAGAAGGAAATTTCATCTAATTTTAGATATATAGTTGAGTGAGTTAATTGAAAAGTGAAGTGAAAGTGATATACCAATGGAGGAAAACAAATTACTAATAAATACATATCTGGCAACAAGTGGAATGAAAAAAAACAAATTAAGAATCTAAAAGAAAAGTCTGAGACATTGACATGAATCGAATTCATTTACTTTTTGCGCTGAAAAGTTAACCATCATGTATATTTTTTAGTTTGAATTTTTTTAATGAAAATTTTGATTTCGACAGTTTAGACAAGGATGACGCGATGATTTACTAGAAAAAGATACAAGCAGGACTTGCCTAATTATCAAATAAAGCTTAATTCTCAAAAGAGGTAGAAAGTCGTGGAACTGTGACATAAAAGTATATATCGGTGTAAAAAAGTTAAACTAGTAACGAGAGATACATAGATTGATGGTGTAATTTTGTTCACAATATTAATATATTTTGTACTTGTTTACCTATCTTATTATTTTGAATAAATCTGATAGTATAACTTGATTTTTTTTACATGAACAATGTATAGAAGTTAAGCTGTTCAGGGAGATAATTGTCCGGATTTATATGGTCTTTAATTTTAGCCAATGATTCTAAAAATCCATAAAGTTCAGGTCAAATTAAGAATAATCACAATTAGGGTAATAGTAGCATTTCTGGAAATGTAGCTCATTGGGCTCTTCCCTGCCAAATAAGTTTTTATGACGTTGAAGGCGAGTGATCTTGAATTTTTAATTTTTAACTTTGTTTATCCGCAAAATTTCAAGTTTAATTACCTTTGGCCTTAAAAAAATTCCCATGAAACAAACCAAAAGTCAAAAGTTTAAGATTACTAATTTTCAACTTCCTTTCAAGGTCTCTTTCTTGAGAAGCTTTTCAAAATAGATTTTTCGCAAATGATGATATTGCGAGATGGTAAATATTTATCTAGCCTCATATTTATATTAAATCAATTAAATTATTTAACTATAGTAAGTCGCAATAATTTGATATAAACATCCCATGCAGGTAAGTTTATTATCGTGATCATCTTTTTACAACATGTAATATGTATCGACTGACTATTAGGCATGTAATATTTTCTTATTGAACTGAATTTTCATGTGCAAATATTTCCATGAGATGCATAACCATTATTGAACTGAATTGGAACAACTGTTGGCTAGTTTTGCTTGCAATATTTGCTTTAAAAATGTATAGCGACAGGTATAATATAATTAGCCGGCCGATAAGAGAGAAATTTAGAATATGTTTGATAAAGATCTAAGATTTATATATCAATGCACTCCTCAAAAGTAAAATAAATAAATATACATGTATGACTTATTTTCATCCTCAACAACAACAAAAAAAATCAATTGGAAGAATATTCCATGATACAAGCAATTGACACTACAAACATCAATAGTTTTTCGCGTCAATAAATATGCACATTAACAAAGAGTGTTAAAGTCTTTATTGTCATTAGATTTACTGTTGCTTTAAATTTTAGAGACATTTACAAAAGATGTTAAACACCCCTAGAAAAGTATATTTAGCGATAATTGGGCTATTACCATCAATTAATTGCTTCTAAAAGTTTGTATCCTTTCAGTTTAAATAGTCAATATTCACTGTTTATTTTTAGCAGCACAATTACATATATTATATACATTCGCCCGTATTTTTAGTTAAAGCAATTGGGTGGACGGCTACTTAGGTCAGTTCTTTAAAAAAGAAAGGCCATTAACTTTTCTAACGTTTTCTTCTTTAAATTCTAACCAGCAAAAACTTTGGGTTATACTAACTTATAAGTAGTGTCCATCCAAATTCCAATAACGCCTTGAGCTCTTTTCCTCCTTATAGAAAGACATGAATTTAATCAGATTAGGATATTAATACCTAACAATCAGCTATCCTCATGGACGGATCCAATATATTTGAAAATTTATCAAATATTTAATTGTAAATCCAAATAATATTACAAACTAATTTGAGATTATCGTAGAAATTCATAAACTTCAAATCTCGAATCTGCTCTGTTGATCTCCTTCATGAGTACCTGCTGAGAGAATAACCAAAGATATATGCACTTCTTTTTTTAAAATGATGTTTAATTTGAAACTCATTCTAATCAGTCTTATGCCTAATTATTATTATTTTATATTAAAAAAAAGGATAAAATTAAGAGAGTCTAAATTCAGTAGCTCTAACTTGAAAAAACAGATTAACAACAATGAAATTCAGCTACAAGAACATGAAAAAGTACAAAAAAATAAATAGATTCATACGAATAAAGAACTAATTAGAAGTATATATACTTACAAGTTCCTGATCTAAAAAATAAATAAATCATTTCTTGATTCGTGCCGTTCTTGACAAGAATCATACTAAACGCTTTGGTTGCAATAGTCGTTTATTGCTGATGCAGCATCATCAAGATTCTCATGAGTTTCAAATAGCTAGCCATTAATTTCATCAATTATATAACAAATTTGCAACTTTTCATGTGAATCTTGATTATGCTACATACGCAAACAACGACTGTAAGAAAACCATTTTTTGATCTATATTTGTATATATTTTGTGATTATATATGCCACATATATATAGGAGGAGACTAAACGTGTGGCTCTATGCCTATGCTATGAGGGTATCAAACAATTAGAATCTACTTACTGCTGTTTTCGTAATTTTCAGAAAACAAAAACAAACTCTATTTAATTTGTTTAGAAAGAGAAATATTTTTCTCTTGTCTCATATTAGTTGTCTATTTTCCTCTTACACACAATAAATCATTAAAAAAAAGGATAATTTAACTAATTTACCGAAACTGTTTTTCTATCTTTACAAACTTATTTACGCTTTTAAAAATAATAATAATTAATCTTATCTTAATTTTATATATTGACAAGTAATTTGAGATAGCTATTTATAATAACTTAGACAATTAATATGAAACGGATGAAGTAGAACGTATACATCTAAAAGTAATGAATAAGGTAAAATAAATAGCCAGCTTAAAATATATACACTTCCTTTGTTTCATAGTACTTGGTCTATGTTGAAGTAACACGCGTACCTCCTAAAAAAATAATTAGATGTGTATTTTATTAAATTAATATTATTAATGATATCTTGAGATATTAAATTTGAATATTATTATATCATATAACTATTTAATATTAAAGATAATATTTTTTAAAAATCCTAGTAATTAATTGAAATAATCAAAGTAAAATGAAACAGTATTTGATATGATATGAAAGGATCAGATGAAGACTACCAATTCCTTTTCATGGTATTTGGACTACACATTGTTTACTTCACAGATTACGACATCTCTTGACCCCATTCCCTTTTTACAATAATTAGCTACATAAATTATTAATAAAAACAATTAATCTATAAAATATATAATTGAAGTTGAAATAAAGAAAACATACTTCAATTTTCAATAATCAATATTCAATAATTTAAGAAAAAGGAATATAAAGTTCAAGATGACTCAATGTCTGTTGAGTTTCTCTGTTTTTTTTGAGGTTATTGCCTTTTGCACAAAACTTACTTTGAAGTCTAACATGTGGAAGCATTAAATTTACTGTTAATAAGAATAAATGATGTACATTCTTTTGATATACGGATTTTTTTTTTAAAAAAAAGGTAGGATAAACAATTAAAATGGAAAGGGTAGTTACCAAAAAATATACTATTTTAAAAATAGAATTTCATTAATAACTTCTTTTTTTCGAATTAATTTTAAGACCTAATATTATACATCAATTAATAAAGATGATGTGATAAAGTAACTATATAAATTATTATTTTCTTAATATGAGTGTGTCAAATCTAACTATGATAAATAAAAATAAACAGAGAAAGTGATATGTAAATGTATTTGTATAAAAGTATCTCTCACTTACCATGACAACTAATAAATATTCTACCTCATTAAATTATTTACCTACATTAAATTGATAAAATTGAGTGTAGGTGTTTGTGCTAGTAAGTTTTTATCGTTTAAAATATCTTTATATTTTGGAGATTTATGTTATTTTTGCTTAGTGTATTTTTGTTGTTGTTTGCTTTTTCCTCAATTTTTCATATATTTATTTATTTATTTATGATTTGAACTTGCAATTTTAAAAGTAAAGTTCAACAATACTTATTATTGGAGCAACTTCCTCTGGTGGATTTGCTCAGTGTTGGTTATCTTTAGAACAGCTTGGCCTAAATGGCGGCCCCATGTCCGTACAGTCTGAGCTTTCATTTCGTGGACCTTAGACCCCTTTCTTAAATTTATGGAAAAATTAACAAAAAAAAGAAGAAGAAAAAAAAAAGCATCTACACTTATAGGCCAAGCATTTGTCAAACCGAATCTAAAGCCCACCCCTCTTTAACTAGCATGCATTATCGACGTAGAGACTCGAGGGTCTATCAAAAATAATATTTATATTCTATAAAAAATAAAATGAATTTTGTATATTTTTTAACTTTTTAGATTCACCTACAAACTACGGAAAATTGTATAAAATAGCAAATTATTAATTCAAATTAAATGTTATAATCATAGTTTCATTTTATTGTGGTTTGTAGCAAACACTTGTCATTCACCTCTCTCCCCAGAGAATCTCGCTCGCCTCTCTCACTTTATAAAAACACAATGTATAAATTGCGTTTGTGTTTGTATAAAGCGAGAGAAAACTGTATATACGAATACAAATACATATATTTTCGTTCTATACACTTATAATTATATACATACAGATCTTCCCCTACCAGTTCTCTTTTGTCTTTCTCTCTTTCTCGCTTTATACAAACACAAATTATACAAATTACAATTTATAATTTGTGTTGTATAAAGCGAGAGAGAGAGAATTGATATACAAATATTTTATTTCGATTCAATTGTATACAAATTTAAATTTTATGCAGATATACAAACACAATCATTGATACATATACATAGTAGTTACATATATACAATTATCTAATCGATATACATATACAATCGTTGTGCTTTTATACAAACGAATGCCTGTCTGCGATTTATACAAATCTGATGCTCCAAAGCAAACATAAAATTTGTTATGGAGCACAATTATGCAAACTATAGCTATAACATACAAATATGTTTTTTTATGTTTGTTAAATCTAAAATTTACTCTATAAATTATTATTGTTCTTGTTGCATTGTCAATGTATAAAATTTGTATATTATTGTAAAGATGGATCTTGGACCTAACTCAATCTCAAAAGCTAGCTTATGAAGGAAGGATTGTCCAAGTCCATATAAGGAGACCAAATTCTCATCATTTTTCAGATGTGGGAATTCGTAATAAATTTTAGCTTATACTATTAGAGCATATTTGTTAAAAGAAAAAAAAAATTGAAGGCTGGAGCGAATAAAATATCTACACGATAAGTGAATAAAATCAAACTCATTTATAGGTAGTAAAAAAAGATACTTTTGGTCCCAATATTTGTAGTAGTTGGTAAGAAAAAGGAGTTCACCATTGATTTGGCGGAAATAATTTGGTGAGGGCCAAAGATAAAGTAGTCTCTATCAATATGATTTAGTAGGGAATAGAGTTCACGTGGGATGCACGTGAAGAACATTAGGTTCTATGGCCCAAACCCTAATTTTTGCATTGGAAATAATATAATACACCCATCCCCATTGGGACTGTGTGGGTAACGTAAGTATCTATACACCATAACTTATAAGTTTTGATTTATTATTTTCCTTTTTCCGCAACATACAACCACGTGCTATTTCATAATGATTTTTATCAGATGAAATGAAAATTAAATTCATGTAGCAAGAAAAATAATTTTCAATATATGTGGTGATCATGAAAGAAAGATTAAGTAAAATGGAAATAATTAGATGGTAAATTATATTATATATTTTTTACCTTAGCTCAATGAAAAACATATTTTATTATTGAAATATGAAAGAACTAAAATTTTCGATCAGACATGCGTTTCCATGTATGAATGACTAGTAATTATTATGATGTACAATTCCTGACACGAGGGGACATTAAAGATATTTGCCCTTTCATCCCTTTGAGAGATAAAAAAGGAGGCTAGAGCTTTTGATTTTTATTTTATTTATGTTGTGAAATATTTAAATAATGAAAATAAATTATTTGTGTCAAATTAAATTAATCGAGTTATATAAGAATAAGGTTAAAATCTACTGATACGTTATACGTACATTAGAACACCTTGACTACATACATTATTGCACATCCATTTAACACTTATCAGAATAATAAATAGTGTGATCATCTTTTAAATTATCATAAAAACTTATCTCACTCCATCCTCGTGGGGGAAGAAAATAAAATCCGTCGTCGTTTTTATATTAGGGGGGAAAAAAAGAAAAAAAATTAATTACTAATACTTTCAATTTTACGTAGCAGGTGCGTTGCGGAAAAGGATTATTTTAAAGTTGTCGGCTGCATAAATGGAGAAGAAGTTGGAGAATGGAGTCGGCTAAGCCACGTGAATAGAGGGAGCCGAGCGCCGACGTCCATTTTGTCGCTAGTCAGCCAGGCGATATATAGCAAACTACCAACATTTAAAGAAGTTTATTTATTACTAAGCGTGAGATAAGTATAATAATTTAATTTTATTATATTTACGAAGTTACAAGATTTTTGTTAATTTAAAAGTTGAGATATATAAATATTTCAACTCATATGATATTTTTATTTATTTCATTCCACACATCAAATTACCTGGAAAAAACAATTAAGTGCTTTGTCCCTTCATGATTTTCTTTAGTTTATTACCAATAAATTATAAATATGCTTCTACAATTTTAATTTGGTTGGTGGAGGTTAGTCATATGATAATTATTTGATAAAAAGAGATTCAATTAACCATCCTTAAAAAGTTGACTGATATATATACAAAGACAAAAATGAATCAAATCAAAAATTATTATTTAATTTAATTTTTAATAATATTTTGCTTATAATCTATATTTTACATTAAAATATTCAACTCTGTAAAATTTAAAGGCGAAATGATCTGGTAGATCCTTGTACTTGTATCGGTTTGTCATCTGGACCCTTCTATTTACCTCTTTGTCATCTGAACCCTTAAATTCAATATAACACAATTTATCAAACTCCTCTGACCGTTGACTAAGTTTATGTGTCTTTAAGATGGGTGAATTGACGAAAGTGTGTGAGTTCACGCACCTTAAGGCGAGTGAGTACTATATTTCAATTTTAAAAATATTAGTAAAAGAATAAAATAATTAAAAAATTAAAAATTAATTAAAAAGCCTCCATCTTCTTCACCCACTCCACCTTCATTTGCAGCCATCTCCATGCCCGACCCCTTCTTTTTCTGTCCATACTCTTGTCATCATCTTTAAGAGATCTTAGCATTGAAACCTCCTTAAGTCCATTGAATCGCCGGCAGAGGGAGAGGTCGATGGTGGTGGTGCTCGTCGGAGACAACGGGTTCGCTGTAGAGTGAGCGAGACGGTGCTAGTAAGTGGAGGGGAGAATGAAGCGGGTGAGGGTTGGAGGATCTACTTACGACAGCGAAGAGATTTTCGGCCAGATCTGGTGGTGCGGCGGCGGCTTAGATTGGTAGTTTTGTGATGGATGAAGGAGGAAGAAAGGAAAACAGGGAGGATGTACGGAGGAGACAGATAAACTAACAGGGTAACTAGAACCACAATTTTTTGGCGGCTTCCCACTTTGACAGCACGAAAAGAACAGCATCTTCGGCGACTATCAACATTTGAATTTGGCTTGTTCTTCTCCAACAAAGCTTCTCGAGGGCTATATACATCATCTTCATTATTTGACTGATGACAAAGATCAAGCCAGAAAGAAAGGAGAAGAAGAAATGCAGCAAGGAAAATAATTTTGGAGAAAGCCATAACGACAAAGCCACAAACGCGTACAAGTACGAGGGTCCATTAGACCATTTCGCCAAACTTAAATAATGTAGCTCTTGGTCCCAAGATTCAAAAACTCTAAATTTTAATATTTTCATCGATAATTATTTATGTGCTATATTTTATTTTTAATCTGTCCAACAAAAAATTCATATTTTCATAATTGAAAACAATAATTTAACTTTTTCTCTTTACCGTTAAATGATTAGATTCGTAAAAAAAATCACATGAATTGAAATTTAAAAAAAAACAGTCATTTAAATGTGTCTACTATTATGTATAAGTGTGAATAACCACACATGTGGAGGTCAACATACCTTCTTCACAGGTGTGGTTCCACACTTACATATATATTTGCCTTTTTTTCTTTTCTATTTTAATTTATTTGTCTTATTTTTTAAATTTTAAATATATTTTAAAATCGCATAAAAAATACTATAAATCATGATAATTGACCACTAAAATTAGTATATCTGTGTCACATAAAATGGGACAAAAAAAGTCACATGTATTATTTAATTTGAATACTACGAAAAAATATTGTAAATCTCAATAATTAACAACATAATTTATTTGTCTTATTTTTTAAATTTTAAATATTTTTTAAAATC
>JAJOOS010000483.1:0-13831 GCA_029582725.1 Solanum chiquidenum
CACTCAACCAAACAAAAAGATAAGTATCATATAAAGGAATAAAGCTTAGAAAACTCACGTTGTTGATATTAGTCACATATATCAGATTTCATTTCAAGGAATATGGAATCAAATAGCCCTAAATACTACCTTATTTCCAAACCAATACAACTACCGTGTTTCAGCCTCCCCTTTAAGGCGTTAATCTATTATATATATAGGGTAACAACAAAAGCAAAACACATACAAGAAATACCATGAACGCCAGACCACAAAGAGAAAAACAGAGAATCCAAAATTATACAGAAGCACATAACTCACTGGTAAAATTCGTGGGCAAGACGAACTATGAAAGAAGCGCAAATAATAGGCGAGAAGGTAAATATTTCCAAGAGAAATGGACAGTGGAGTTGAGAAGATGAAGATGAAGTGACGGGATGATAGCTGTAAAGAATTTGTACTACACATGGTCAACTGCAGGTGAAGCTTTGGAAATTCGGAAGAGCCAAAATATGCTTTTTGATGACACAAGCATGTCGACTAGCTGTGTGGTTATTGCCTTTTATCATACAGGAGTCAGAGGATTATATACTTGTCTTTGCTTGTTTAAAATGTCTTAGGGTTGAGTTGGTCGAACTTGGTGACATGCAGCTGGCAAACAATATACAAACGATGTTTAAAGGAAGACGATAAAATATGAGTATGCTATTTTGGATAAATGAAGTGTTGTACTCATTTGCAGAGGGACGGGCTTTCGTCCCTTCGCCTATAGACGGCGGCTTGGATTCGCTATCGCTCATTACATTGGCCGTATTAAGCTAATAAAAATGGAAACCTTTTTCAGGAGAGGTTCTCGGATGATAAGTGCAACCTGTTTTGGAAAACAATCTTTGTACCAAGATGATGCTTGCTGCATTGGGAGTGCAAATAGTGGGATTTTCAAGAAGGTTATGCCTTGTAGAATATGTTTTCAGATGGTGAGATAGCAATAATGCCTCCTTTTTTTGCAAGCAGACACCTTGCTATATGTATGAGTTCATTTGAGTAGCATATATAGAAGCCTTCCCTTTTTCTGCATATGAAAAATCGTTCATTTTTTTTGGAATCCACCAGCTATAGAATTTAAGTTCCGTTTATACTTGCAAATATCAGAATTCCTTGTGAAATATTTTGTCATGATCTAAAGTATATCCTAGGTGTAACATGGTGTATAGGACCCCAAGAGGTCCTACACAAGCCACTTCGCATAGTCTTATATCATAAAAGAGTTTTGACAAAATGGAAGTCTAACATAAGTCTACATAAGCCATCTAAACATCATAAGATGTGGTTGGGACGAAACACATACACTACATACATTATCCGAAAACTAGAGAGATATAAAGCAATAAAAGTATCTTGATCCTCGGAACATGACGACTCACCATTCTTCAATGCCAAAAGAATCAATTAGGCACGAGTATGAGATGTTGGAGCGTCAGACCCTACATTAGTGAAATAATGTAGGCACAAGTATGCATAATTAGTACATGAAATGTACTAAGTATGAGGACAATATGAATAAAAATAGGCATGGTAGCATGAATAGCTTAAAACATGTAATGCATGACCAACATTTGAACATTTGAATGCTTAAAGAAACAAAACATAAAAATCATAAGATCTATCAATGCATATGAAATAAGGGACATAAGAAAGCTTTGAAGAAACATAATCGTTTTTGTGGGATATTAGCTTTAACCAACAATAAGACCATGAGAGCTATATCGTGGAATCTGATATACCCCTCATACCAAAATAAGGGGATGTTACTTGCCAAGGTAGAGGTTGTACATATAATCTTTTGCTAAAGTGAATCCATTAGCTAGGTCATTAAGGACAATCCTATGGGGGCACATAGTTTGGAACTTGAGATTTCTCCTAAAGACTACCCTATTTAAGCCTCTACCTGTCTAGTATGCCATGCTTGGTTAACCCTAGTCATATCATCTAGAAACAACACAGCTACATCATACAATTGTTTGATCAATCTACCATGGACTAAGTGATCAACCCACCTTTATTGACTGAATCAAGACTATAATAAAAGTATTACAACAACAAATTGTTCAGAATTCCATGTGTTGGACATTGCAAAAGAAACTTCTTGAACCTCAACCCCGTCTCATGTAAAGGCTCACCTCTAATACATTTGAAATTTTGGATTTGGAGATGAAGTTTAACCAACTTCGAGGGTGGAAAGAATATTTCCAAGAATGCCTCAGTTAGCGCTTCCCACGAAGTAATGGAATCATTTGGAAACTCTGTCAACCATCTTGTAACCTCTCCCGTTATAGAGAACGGGATAAACCTCAACCTTATGTATTCTTGGGAGATATTCTTGAACACAAAGGGTCCACACACATACTTGAAATTCCTAAGGGGCTCATGAGCTAGACCCCCATAAATTCCTTTCATTTGGAGCAAATGTATCATAGTTTATGTGACGTGAAACATCGTCCTCCCGGTTGTAGGAGGTATTCAGATTGCTTCCATGGTTTTAATGACATTAATGCGCATTTCATTGTGATCACCCATATTGTCATTTTGACCATAGTTGTCACGCCCCGAGCCTACACCTTGGGCGGGACTAGCACTCGAGAACCATTGTTGGCCCCAAGTGAACCCTTGGCCTAGCTTAACTCTTAGCAGAAAACTTACTCATGATAAAAAAAAGTATCAAAATACAATCATAACTAAACTATATCAATAAATAACTTAGAATAAAGATCAACATTCAAATGGCCGAAATGGCAACTCAACTCTCAACATAACTAAAAAGGAAAAGTATAGACTCATGAGATTACATCAACTAATTGTCTATGAAGCCTCTAACAAATGAGATGGACGCCGGGACAAGACCCACGAATCCTAATGAACTAACTGATAAAGCAATAAAAGGGATCTTTCGAAAAGCAAAGAGGCTCACCACAAGACTCTGAATGCTCAACTGGATCAACGAAGTTTTGGGTGCTGATCCTAGTTACCTGTATCTGCATCATAAAAATGATGCAGGCCCAATGGCATCAGTACATTGAATGTACGATAATGTGAGGGGAAATTCTAAAATAAGACATAAGCTTGAAAGGAATAGAAAGAACATACCTGGGCTCAACTCAACTCAACTCAACTCATTCCAATATAAAGCAATAATATGAATGCAATATAAAGAAAAGCTTTTAAAATATGGATAACAACTCTGTGTATTTAGAAATACAATAGTAACTTAGTATGTATGCAAAGATGAAATATAAACTCTGTGTGTACATAAAAATACAATAACTCTGTGTATATAAGCATATAAAATACTTCTGTGGGAGGTTCTTTAACCGACAACCATCACTTAAGAGCTATGTGATGATACAATGTTTTGCCTCACGCTGCCAGGGCCATCCTATACCTTGTCGAGGGTATATAACCTATCTACAAAGTGGATCGACTAGTCTATGCTAAAAAGAACTAAGGAATCATCTAAAAAGTATGACTCTATTCTACTCAAGTCTTAAAACAAGTTTAAAGCATTGGTAAAAGACTTGAAAAGAATCTAGGAACTCTCGAGACTTAGCTCTTAACTTTCCTTGAATTTAAATTTATGAATTCAAGGTTATGATTCATGATATCATGATGTTTAGACGTACCTTAGAGTGTAGAAATCAACTAGAAAACATAGGTATGATTCAAGGGAACTCATACGGAAGTGGGAAAGGGTAGAAGTCCTGGCGTCCCTGGCACTCTGAGTGGCGCCGGGCGCCAGAGCCCAAACTTCAGAGTCTGGGTTGGGGCGCTCTGAGTGGCGCGACGCCCCATGCCCCTTCCCAGAAAACCCCCAATTTTTCTTGCTCGTTTTTCAACTATAAACCCTCCAGATTCGAATGGTTCCTTCCCAAAACACTTAGATTCGAATACATAACCAAAATATGCAAGAATCAACTCAAAAAAACATCAACTTTCATGAACCTAACTCAAGAACTTCTCAACAACTTCAACAATCAAGAACCCAATAGAAACTTCAAAATAATCCATCAAGAACTCAATTTCTATACTTTCAAGAATATATTTTTGCTGAATTAAATCATGATTGGTGTGTGGGTTAACTAACCCAATGCTATGTGATTTCACATACCTCGTAGGGATCAATCCATGGCGAAATCCACAAGCTTAACTTCAAGAACGCGACGAATCCTTGCTTCTTCTCCTTTTTTCTCCTCTGCTTTTTTCTTCTCTCAAAACCCTAACTTAATTTTATGAAGCGTAAACTGAACCAATTCAGTGTAGATCCCATCTTTATTACCAAAATTGAATTTAATTAATTGGGTAGTGAAAAGACCATAATACCGTTCTAAAATATGGTTTTGACTTTCCTTATCTAGACAACCTGACTTCATATGGGAATATCTCCCTCATACCAAATTGAAATTGAGCAAATTCGATGGCGTTGGAAAGATGATTCAAATACCTTTTCTACGGTATCTTGTAACCCACCTAACTCATCCTGTTATCAATTATTGATATTAAACTAAAATTGGAACGAAATCTAGAATTAGAAAGAAATCCAGGGGTACGAGGATTAGAAATCGACATCATATAAGGGTGATTGTGCTGCTCTATAGCGATGAACATTCATAAATAGGCTAAGTCATTATCATTGACTCTAATCATCTTTCAATCTCAAAGCATCTATGCATTCTTTTCGGTCTCATCTATATGTCATTTCTAAAAAACCCAATACCTTACTTTATTCTCTCTTTCAAGAATAGGAAAAATAGATCTGACCCATAACCTCTCTTTTAATCAAGCCATAGACATCAAACCTAAAGTTCTAGTATTGAACTAATTACACACTCCAATCAATATATTTTGAGCATTAACCAGAGATGGAAAGTAGAAATTAAGTTTGCAATATTAACCCATAAGTTAACCCCATGGTAATTAGACCAAATTCATGCATCAAATTATAAACACCCCAAGACTAGAAAAGTGTTCTTCTCCAAGGTAACAATGTTCTACTATTCAACTCTCTCACTGAAATCTAAAAAAACCTTTAAACTACTCTCCATAAAAGAACTCTCCTAAAAATTGTATCCTTTAGGCTATTTATACTTTCCCAAAATTTGGCCCAAAAATCCACTTTATAGCTGATTCAGCAATGTTAGTGGGGTTCGCCTAGCCTGATCAGTGACTCACCTTGTGATATTCTAGGCTTCAGGTGTTTGAACCTTAATTGGCGAACTCGCTTGAGTCGGACTTTCACATTGAGTGAATCATCGAATACCGCCTTAGTCCGTCGTTCAAGCATTAATTTTTTTCCTTGCACACTGCCACTTTCAGTGATGTGTGTCAACACCGTCGTTCTAACTCAACGCATCACCTTTTCCACTGGAGTTCACCGACTTTACTTGATAGATTCAAGTGATATGCACAATAAATTTGGGAGAGGTCATGCTTAGTTGGTGATCTGCTCTTCATGTTAGGCGATCAACAATGTTCACTTTGCAATTCTTTTTGTATGTTTGGCCATTCTTTCAAACATCAGTCCTTGCCTTGTCCAATTTCATTCATAGCTGCAAATCATCAACATTTGATTAGAAAAGGACAAAGTTAGGCATTGAAGACAATAATTATTGAGATAAATAAACCTTAAATGAGTGCAAATCTACCACTCATAAGAATGAGATGGTAATAACGGGACATCATATCGGCCTAGACCTCTCAGTAGCACCCTCAACCTTTTGATTTCTCCATAAGACCTTTACGGGTGCGGCCTCCTTATTCCTCAACTTTTTAACATGCCGATCCAAAATCTCATTCAAAACTTCTTCATAACAAAGACTCTCCTTTATCCTAAGACTCTCCAATGTTACAATAGATGTCGGATCATCAACACATTTCTTCAACAAGGAGACATGGAAAACCGGATGCATCGATGTCAAGTCATTATGCAAATCAAGTTCACAAGCAACTTTACCAATATACCTCAAAATCTGATATGGGCCCACATAATAGTGACAAAGTTTCCTTTCTTTCTAAATCTCATTACACCCTTCATGGTTGAAATTTTCAAGTAGACTTAATCATGAACATCAAATTTTACATCTCTTCTTCAAATATCGGCATAGGACTTTTGTCGACTTTGAGCCGTTTTATACCTTTCTCTAATAAGCTGAACCTTCTCCATAGCCTCATGTACCAACTCGGGACCTATATAAGCAATCTCACCAACTTCAAACCATCCCATAGGAGATCTACACCTCTTACCATAAAGAGCCTCAAATAGAGCCATACCAATGCTTGAGTGATAGTTATTATTATAAGCAAACTCAATCAAAGGTAAATGAGCATCTTAATTACCCTTTAAGTCAATCACACAAGCTATCAACATATCTTTCAAAGTTTGGATAGTATGCTTCACTTTCCCATCGGTTTGAGGATGAAAGGTCGTACTAAGCTTGACACGAGTACCAAATCCTTTTTGGAAAGACTTCTAAAATTATGAAGTGAATTGGGTACCACGATCAGAGATAATGGATAGGGGGTACTCCATGCAACCTAACCATCTCTCTTGGATAAAACTTAGCACATTCTTCTGCCAAATAAGAAACCTTGATGGGAATGAAATGAGCCGACTTCGTCATACGATCTACAATAACCCAAATCAATTCATGTTGCCATCGGGTGCGGGGTAAAGCAACAATAAAGTCCATATTCAAATCTTCTAACTTCCAAGTAGGAATACTAATATCTTGGGACAAACCTCCCAACTTTTGTTGCTTAACTTTCACTTATTGACAATTACGACACTTAGCCACAAACTCCACAATATCCTTCTTCATTTCAATCCACCAATAGACCTCCTGCAAGTCACATTACATATTGGTGGCTCATGGGTGAATGAAATATCAAGAACTATGGGCTTTTGATAATATTTGCTCTCTCAAGTCAACAATATTGGAAACACACAAACGACCTTGATGTCGAAGCACACTATCTCCCCCATGGGAGAAAGCCTCAATGGACTTTTTAAGCACCACTTCCTTCAAATCAACCAAAATTGGATCAAGACCTTGCTTGACTTTCACATCCGACACAAAAGATGATTCTGAACTATTATGAACAATAACACCACGCCTCTAGTAGAATCAACCAACCGAACACCCAATCGGGCCAATCTATGAACATCACTAACCAAATCCTTCTTATCTTTCTCAACATGAGCAACATTATCCATTTATAATTGATTAAAATCATTCACCACCATATTCGCTTCACCGGGGTGATAGAGGACACTCATGTCATAATCCGTTAGTAACTCAACCACCTCATTTAGCAAAATTTCTGATCCTTCTGCTTGAACACATACTGCAAAGGTCAAAGTAGTACCCCAACTATCCATGAGATATCTCCTATTACATCTAATCATGGTAACCCAATAGGCTAGCATACATCTACTCATAGTAACCCAATAGGTCAGGGTGCATCTACTTAAAGCAACCAGATTGGTGAAGGTGATTCAAGTGGTAGCCATGCACAGACCCTTGTCATTCTAACTAATGCAGAGTTAGTTCATGTTTTTTCTATTATTTTACATATTATTTTTTATTTATGATATGATATTGATGCATAAATTTTTAAATTAATACAGATTGTAACCTTCTAGAACATGCTCTAGCTTTATATTTGTGTCTTTCAAAAATGAACTTGATCCTAATGGAATCAACTAGAGAGTTGTCTCAAACGATATAAGAGATGAATATTTGGGAGAATTCAAGGTATAACTTTTCATCATAATTGAGTTTAGAAAGTTATTCACTTTTATAGAAAGGATATCAATGTATCACTTAATTTGAAATTTTTATTTCATACACATTTCTGTTTAGACTCTTCCATTAATAAAGGTGCAGTAAGGAGACAATGGGAAGTTAAAGCAATAACCAGGTACATGGATTTTATTTCTTTAAAAAAAAGCGAGCAACACTAAGCCATCATTTGTATGTCAAAATGTGTGGGAAAGTTGGACTCAACTTTGGGGAGATGCTAAGACTGTTGAGAGGTCATAAATAGATTCAAAGAATCATTGTGGTGGATGAGAAGTCGCTCGTGGAACTCAGACGACATGTTTTGTCTCAATCGGAGAGTATAGCAAGAGACTTGTAAGGATGTATTTCACGCACTATATAAACTAAGATATTTATGTCAAGTAGATGCATTTGTATGTGAACATATCGATTACTAGATGGAAGCAATTGTTTCCCTTGATATTTGATTTGGTAAATATCCACCTAATTTTAGGAAGCTAGCCAATATTCATTGTAGGAAGTTGGCCAGTAAGTCATTGTAGGAAGTTGTCCAATATTTATGTACATGTATCTTTCTTGTTAAACTTTCTCATTTTTCACTCTTATACAATCAGCTTGAGCTGAACTTTCTGAGGAACTGGGTATCTGTTGGAAGCTGTGATCTTTGTGCTTTTAACTAATATACTTCTAGTCTTAATGATGATGAGAACTGTCAAATTTGATTAGTAATTTTGTTTATTACACTGGGTATGTTGTTATTGTAGAGTTATAGAAATGTGTGTAGGGGGCAGGGGAGTTATCAGTTATTAGGGCCTTATAGTTCTGATTCTTAATACCCTTTTTGGCCATTTACATATTATCATCTTCTGTAAAAATTGTGACTTCATTTATTTTCTAGTTCTGGATTTAGAAAAATGATGATAGTAAGTTGTTGTGCCCTTTAAGTTCTTAGAACATATACCTTGACTACATAGACCTGGTACAATTGGTTGATAGCATGAGAAGTTCACATCATATAGTCAAAAGCACAATGGTCACAACTTTCAACAACTGATTCACAACGTTGTCTTGGGAAATGTACAAATACTAAGGAAAAAAAATGCCGGTATCTAAAGTAACCTTGCAAGGGACTGTGTATAGAATTATAAGATCTCAATACAAGAAAACAATCAGACCTATAATCTCATTGCAGTGGCTTCTAGACTTGCTTTTCTTCTTGTTATTTTTCAAAATCATTCAATCCTTCACACTTTCTTTACATTTTCCCTCTATACTTCACATACATTTACATAAAGTATGTTGAACTTTCAAGTTATTATGTTTTCATTTATATGCTATTGTAACATCCCGCCTTATAAAGAACTAAATTTAGAAAGAATTAATTTGGAAAGAGCCAAATCTGGAATTTTACAAGTTATTCTTAAGTTGTGAGTTTTGGGTCAACTTCAAACGACCATAACTTTCAGTACATAATGAGTTAGGTGGCCCATAAGGTATCAAATGAAAGGTCTTGGAATGCTCTTTCCAATGCAACCAAGTTTGCTAATTTTCAAGCTCGTATGAGGGAGATATTCCCATTTGAAGTTAGCCTATCCAGTTAAGGAAAGATACCTAATATGTGAGGGGTATTTTGGTCTTTTCCTTACCCAATCAGATTAAAACGAATTTAGTAATATTTTGAGGTCAAATCTGATTTGGGTCAGTTTTAACAAATCCTAATTATGCTTAGGGTTTTAGAAGAGAGTCCAAGGAAAGGAAAAGAGGAGAAAAGGAAGAACGATCAAGGTTCGTGTGAATCGAGGATTTGTTTCGGCAAATCGAGGTATGTAACTTTTCATAGTGTTGAGTTTGTTCAGCCACACGCCAATCATGTTTTACATTATTGAATTCATCCGTAGAGATTGAGTTTGGTTGAGTTCTTGAGGCGAAGATTTTGTTAAGGGGTTGTGTAAATTGGTATTTCTTGAGTGGGTTTCACTGCAATTGTTCTAGGTTATAGGAATGTGAGAGTTTTACCTTAGAATTTTAGTGGGTATGAGTTGAATCGGTTCTGGGAGAAGAAGAAAAGATCGGGCAAAAATTGGTGCCCAAGTCCGCGTCGCGGACTTGCTCCCCTAGAGAGAAATTTCTCTCTCTGCAGCGCAGAAAGAACACAGACTCCACTATTTCAAAAATTATTTCATGACCAAATATTATAATCCATCTCCACATCGCGGACTTACTCCCCATACAATATTTTTTGACCGTTTATCATAATTAACTATCTAAAACTTTTTAAATCATCACGATATCCTTCATATCATGAATCATAACCTTGAATTCATAATTCAAATTCAAAATAGAGTTAAGAGTTAAGTCTTGAGAGTTGTTTTCAGTCATTTTGAGAAGTCCTTTTACAATCTTTTAAAACTTGTTTTAAGACTTGAGTACTTGATTTAAGGAAGAGTAAATTTGAATTTCATTTTTCAAATTGAATATATGGGAACTAAGTATTCCTAAGAGTAAATGTTTTTACATTTAAGAAAAGAGGAAACACTGATTTCCAAAAGAGTTCATGGGGAGTTTTGAGTACTATCTCTTTTTAGAGAAACCTTTTGAGTAATAATATCAAAGTTGAGGAAGAGGAAATGTTTTCTTTAAAAGATAATGAGCTAAGTTATATTTTGGGAGTAGTATTGAGCACCAATATAAGGGAGAGTTCTAACAACTCACAGCCCCATAAACCATGTAGCCAAAGTGGGTAGAAAGGGTCATACTTTTTAGATTATTCCTTATTTGTTTTAAGCATAGACTAGTGGATCCACTTAGTTGAGGAGTTCTATACCCGATAAAGTATAGGACAGTTCTGGAAGCATGGGTGAGACACTGTATCATCACATAGCTCATAGTGATGGTTGTCGGTTAGAGAATCTCCCAAATAGAGTATTTTGTATTTATATATACAAACTCAGTTACTATGGTATTTTTAAATACATTGAGTTGTTATTACTATTTTACATGCTTTATATAAACTACACTTTTATCGTCGTTTTATATTGAATTGATTTGAGTATCCATGAGTAGTTCTTAAGCTGAATAGAGTCGAGGTGAGTATGTTTCCTTTTATCAATTAAAGCTTGCAGGTTGTGTTCACTATTCCCCTTACATGCTCGTACATTCCATGTACTGACGCCATTTGTCCTGCATCTTTCATGATGCAGATACATGTAACCAGTATCATCAACCAGTGCTTCGTTGATCCAGTCGAATTCGAGTTAGCTTTGGTTAGCCTCCTTGCTTCCGAAGGATCCCTTATTTATTTCCAGTATTTTAGTTTTGTTAGGATGATCGGGGGTCTTTTCCCGACATCCCTCTTTGTACTAGAGGCTTCATATATAGATAGACAATAGTTCATAAGTCTTTTTATTTTTAGTTGTTAATGTTTTAAAGACTTGAGTTGCCTATTTCTGGAAGTTAAATATTCTTATATATTTTGAGTTTATCTTTTGAGACAATTGAGTAAAGTTTACATTTGATTTCATCTTATATTGAGTAAGTCTTCCGTTGAGTATTGAGATAGGCCAAGGATTCGCTTGGGGCCAGCAATGGTTCTCGAGTGCCGACCACGTCCATGGCGTGACAAATTTGGTATTAGAGCACAGAGGTCAAGAGTCTTAGGGTGTCTATGAAGCCGTGTCTGTAGAGTCCTAGTTATCGGTGTAAAGTGCGCCACATCTATAATAAGGAGGCTGCAATATTTAGGAACAATCTCACTTCTTTCATACTTTTTTCGTGCGATAGAGTTTAACTTTATAACATTTCCTTCTAACTCGTGCTTGCGCGTAACTTTCAGATCATTCCTCCATGAAGAGCTTTCTGATATCGTCCTGCTAGGTGAAATGTTGAGGATCAAGGAATACCCAATGCAATAGAAGTGCAACCCCAAGGAGAGGTCACAAATGATTAGTTTCAGGATGTTATCTGGATGTTGAGTCAAGTGGTGGCCAATCAAGCTGGTCAGCAAAGAAGGGATCGACAGGATGGGGCTGATACATCCAAGATCCGTGAGTTTCTAAGGATGAATTCTCCAAATTTCACCGGTTCAAGTGTCACTGAGGATTTGGAAAACTTTATGGAAGAGTTGCAGAAGGTTTTTGAGATTATGCATGATGCTGATTCTGAACGAGTGGAACTAGTTGTATAACAATTGAAGGGTGTCACTAGAATCTGGTTTGACCAATGGAAGACGAATAGAGATGAGGGTGCGCCAATTGTGAGCTGGTATGTGTTAGAAAAGGCCTTCATGGGGTGTTTCTTTCCTCATGAACTGAGAGAGGCAAAGGTAAGATAATTCCTCACTCTTAAGATGGAATCCATGAGTGTGCATGAGTATAGCTTCAAGTTCACCAAACTTTCCCGCTATGCTCTGGAGATGGTTGTTGATATGAGGAGTAGGATGAGTTTGTGTGTTTCTGGGCTGTCTCGTCTGTCAAGAAAAGAGGGTAAGGAAGCTATTCTTTTAGGAGACATGAACATCGCAAGACTTATGATCCATGAACAACAGGTTGAAGAAAATAAGCTGACAGATAGAGAAGAGTTTCGAAATAAGAAGGCAAAGACAAAAAGAAATGAGTCGGGGCAGCAGAAGAGTAATGCAAACCAGACATATTTTCAACACAAGCCAAATGGATCTGCTCCATCACCTGCTAGTGCACTTGCACCAAAGAACAAAGGTGAGTTCAAGAATTAGAATTCGCAGAATTTCGGAGCTAGATATGCACAGTCTCAGGGTAGTGTGGCACAAAGAGGTAATAGGACTCCTGCATGTGCTAAGTGTGGTAGGAACCACCTAGGAGTGTTTCGTGATGGCTCCACTGGTTGCTTCAAGTGTGGTCAGAATGGTCACTTCATGAGAGAGTGCCCTAAGAACAAGCAAGGTAGTGGCAATGGGGAATATAGAGTCTACTTTTCTTTAGTGGCTCCACCAGACAGGGCTGCACCTAGAGGAGCTACTTCAGGGACAGGCGGAGGAGCAAATCTTCTGTATGCTATCACTAGTCGCCAAGAGCAAGAGAATTCGCCTAATGTTGTCACTAGTATGATCAAAGTCTTTACTTTTAACGTATATGCATTGCCATATCCAGGTGCGAGTCTATGTTTTATGACTCCTTATGTTGCGATGAATTTTGATATTCTTCTTGAGAAACTTCTTGAACCCTTAGTGTTTCCACACATGTTGGTGAGTGTATTCTAGCTGAGAGATTTTATCGTGATTGTACCATTTCCTTCAATCACAAGGACACCATGGCTGACTTAGTCGAGTTAGACATGGTAGATTTGATGTTATTCTAGGTTAGGACTGGCTTCATACCTGTTATGCCTCAGTTGATTGTAGAACTCAAGGGGTTAAGTTCCAGTTTCCTAATGAGCCAGTTATAGAGTGCAAGAGTAGTTCAGCAGTGCCAAAGGGTCATTTTATTTTGTACCTTAAGGCGAGAAAGTTAGTTTCCAAGGGACGCATCTATAACTTAGTCCGAGTTAATGACTCTAGTGTTGAGACACCACCTATTCAGTCAGTTCTAGTTGTGAGTGAGTTTCCAGAGGTCTTTTCAGATGTTCTTCCATAGTCCCTCATGAGAGAGAAATAGACTTCAGAATAGATATTCTTCCCGATAGTCATTCTATCTCTATTTCTCCATATAGAATGGCTCCAGCTGAGCTAAAAGAGTTAAAACTTAAGATGAAAGAACTTCTTGAGAAAGGCTTTATTCGACCAAGTGTCTCACCATGGGGCGCTCCAGTTTTATTTGTGAGGAAGAAAGATGGTTCTCTTAGGATGTGTATATAACGTCAGTTGAACAATGTTACTATTAAGAATAAGTATCCTTTTATGAGAATTGATGATCTATTCGATCAACTTCAGGGTGCCACTTGTTTTTCTAAGATAGACCTTAGATCATGCTAACATTAGTTGAAAGTAAGAGAAAGTGACATCCCTAAGACAATTTTCATGACCCGTTATGGTCATTATGTGTTTCTAG
>JAJOOS010000484.1:0-52205 GCA_029582725.1 Solanum chiquidenum
GTAGATACACCATACTTCACACTTCTATCACTTGGATACTTTTGCATAGTGGGAGTCTGCATAATGCAAACCCCCCCCCCCCCCCAGCCTCGAGGCGTCGTGCCCCGTAGCCCCCCACCCTCACCCCAACCTCGAGGCGTCGTGCCCCGAGGCCCCCTAGCCTCGAGGCATCGTGCCCCAAGGGACCCTACCCCACCCCCCAACCTCGAGGCGTCGTGCCACAAGGCCCCCTAACCCCACCCCACCCCCACTCTCGAGGCGTCGTGCCCCAAGGCCCCCCATCCCACCCAGCAGCCTCAAGGTGTCGTGCCCTGAGGCCCCCCGACCCCACCCCCTAGCCTCGAGGCGTCGTGCCCCGAGGCCCCCCGACCCCACCCCCTTATCCTCGAGGCTTCATACCCTTAGGCCGCCCGACCCCATCCTCTAGCCTCGAGGTGTCGTGCCCCGAGGCTTCCTCCCCTCCCCCCACCCCCCTCCAGCCTCGAGGCTTTGTGCCCCGAGTCCCCCTGACCCCACCCCCTAGCCTCGAGGCGTCGTGCCCTGAGGCCCCTCCAACCCCAACCCCTAGCCTCGAGGCGTCGTGCCCCGAGGACCACGCCCACCCCCAACCTCGAGGCGTCGTGCCACAATTTTTGATGTTTTCGACAACAGTATGAACAAACATAGATAGGAAGGATTCCTTTTTTTGTAATTGTTTATTATTTTGGGGGGACTATACAGTTGGGTATAGTATACATGTTAATATATAGAATGTTACCATTATCAAAAAAGAAAAATGACTATCTCTACAACTATTATTCAATTTTTATTGCTTCTAATCAGTTTTAGTCCTCCGCATTTAACTTATCAAGAAAAACAATTAAATCCTGTGCATTTTCCCGTAATCTCTTCAGATAGGTCATTAGAAAATAATATGCTTAAGAGTTAAGACAGTAACTTCATCAGTATAACAACCAACTTCTATTACGGGTGAATAAAGGCACCAATGACTGACATTCAAGGACTGTATGATGACCTGTTGTAGAGATTTTCATATCTAATATCAGTAGAAGTGCTCACCTGTTAACTGTCCACGATTACCCAGAGTTTCAAGCAACAGTATTCCAAAACATCATTTGAGACGAAATTAGCTTGAATGAAGTTTGCCATCCTTGATAATAATGTTGTTGAGTAATGGCTTCATCCAAATTCCAACCAGACAGAAACAACCTGTGTCGCTACTTGGCCTTTCCTCTCAAGTAGGAAATTTGGCATTCTGTTGAGGCAAGTTGTGAATTAAGAAAGTACAACAGAAAAGATGAGTAAAAACTGGAAAAGGAGGAAAGATCCAGATAACAAATTCTCCTATTCCTTATTTATCTTTTATTGCAAAGAAGTTTGAGCAGTAGAATTGGAGCTCTGTCAATTAACCAAAGCATTCAGACTCCTTTTCTAAATGAACTAAGAGAGATAGACAAAAACCAAACAAACTTAAACTGCTAGCTGAACTTACAATCAGTACCATTCTACCAAAAGACTTCCCACAGATCACGGTACATCTTAGCAGAACCTGGATGAATAGAATATCTAGAGTTATGGGATTTTTCAAGAATCTGCTGCCTCAACTCACCCACCTTAGGAACACATAATCTACCCTGATAGAGAAGCACACCATCTCGCCCTTGGGAGAAAACCTCAACTCTCTGCCGATGGACTGCACCCTTAAGTTGGAGCAATATCGAATCACTGTCTTGCTTTTCCTTAACCTCCGCTACCAATGAAGATTCTGACCCATTCTGAACTGTTACACCACCATCTGATATGCTTATAAGACGGACTCCTAATCGAGCAAGTCTATGAGCATCCCTTGCTAGTTCTTTTATTTCTTCCTCAACAGGCGCTACACTACCCATAGATAGTCTACTAAGAGAATTGACGAGTACACAATTTGGACTCATTTAGGGTTATATTTTGATTGAATTAGTGTCCTCAAATGCATATTTTAAAGATTTCAACTGCAAGAAATTGGAAGTGGGTATCCAAGAATCTTCATCTTCGACGTGTTTAACATTTTCTATCGTACCCACTTGATGAAAACACTTGTTGGTATTGATTTCTATCTCTTTTTCATGTCTAGCTAAAACCCCAATTCTTGGGGTGTGATTTTGTGAATATGGGTTAAATTTACTGTTGGGTATTGCTTATTGTTACGCTATTTGCTGTTTAAATGTGATTTCATTTAGTAGTTTTGTTTAAACTTAATGGGATTGTAGTTTCTAATACAATTTCATTTGAGTGTTTTTGGCTTGCTCGAGAGAGAGAGGTTTTAAAACTAAGACTACTAAATCGATAGCTGGTGGTTATTGGGTTGTCGTGGGTTCAACTCGAGATAGTGAATCTTAGACCTTCTCCCACATATTTAGCTCGAGAGAGTGAATGGGCTAAGGTGGAGGTTGTGCTTAAATGTTGTAGCTTGGTGTTCGAGAGAAACTGAGTTGATTCGGGGTAAGTTGTTCGACAAAAAATTTATCCCCATTAAAGTCTAGCCTAGTTACAAATGTTTAGCGATTTACTATTAATAGCATTTACCCGATAGTTTATTTTATCCCATATTCCTATCACATCCGAAGAATCCCGTCTCCCTATCTCGCATCTTTATATTTTTTCTATTTTTGTCTTTTAGTTGAATACAAAACCCCCATTGATAATTGACATTCGTGTCACCTTTAGATTTAGTATGTTTTTATTCGTTAATGTTTATAGCTATGATTGATTAGAACTTGATTTTACTTTTTTATTAATTCTTGCAACCACTCCCTTGGGACTTGACCCCAACCCATTCGGTTGGGTTATATTACTACACGTGATCGTTGAAACTTGAATTAGAAGTTGTGTCTTTGATTACGTCAAACATCAAAAAATGACGCCGCTGCCGGAGAGTGGTGTTACTTGAGAATTCTTAGTTAAGTTGGATCTTGTTCTTGTTAGTTATAGTAATACTTACTTGACTTTTAGTTTTGGTTTTGTTTTGCTTGATTGTGTTGGAAACAAGAAGTATGAGCATAAACGGTAGCAATGGCAGCCAAGTAGGCCATCAAGACGACATCGGAAACCTCAACGATATCCATGAGCCTCATGCTAATGACCCCCATCTCATGGGCGGTATGGTGCCATTTTCTTGCCTCCGACCGAAGGGAATGCAATATTTCACATCACGAGTACCATGTTGCAACTCTTGCAACTAAATGGGTTTTTCAGTGGTTTAGCTCATGAGGACCCTCATGAGCATCTTAGAAACTTCGTGGATGTGTGCGAACCGTTCTCTTTCAAGAACAACTACCAAGAGTCGGTCCGGTTGAGGTTATTCTCGTTCTTGTTGATGGGAGAGGAATGCAAGTGGCTGGCTGAGCTTCCACATGAATCTATCACTTCTGGGGAAGAGTTGGTAGCCGCATTTCAAGTGAGATTTTTCCTTCCTTTGAAGATGATGACTATTCAAGAAAGCATTCAGAGCTTTAAGCGTCTAGAAGGGGAGCCTATACACGAAACTTGGCTGCAGTTCAAAAAGTTGGTTCTTCAATGCCCAACCCATGGCTTGCCTGATAACGTGCTGTTGTAGTATGTATACTGGAGTCTGGATTCGATAAATAAGGGTGTTGCGGACCAACTCTCTTCGAGAGGTTTCATGCAGCAACCTTATGTGATAGCTGCTCAACTTTTAGATGGCATGACTACCATAAACAGGGTGTGGTACACCCGTGAAGACAAGGTCTCCCTTCTCACATTCAAGCTAACTAGGGAGCAGATGGAGAAAGACCATGAGAGAGACCAAAACATGGCCAAGCTCGTGACGCAACTTGACATTTTATCTAAAAATGTCATAGGGGCTGGTGCCCGTGGTGTCAATGCAGTGGGGGTGGGGTGTGCAAATCCTGAGGAGACAAAGTTTGAAGCCTTGTATAGTGATTCGGTAAATTTTCTAGCCAACCAAGGCAGTGGTTATCATTCTAACTACCCTAGTCAGGGTGGTAAGCAAGGTTGGGCTAGAGAGGATGGTTGGAAGGATCGGGAAAGAGAATGGAGGGACCAAAATCCTAACTAGAAGGACAGTTATATACCTCCCCATGAGCGCCAAAAGCCAAAGGATTCGTAAGGTAGTAGGTCTGAATATATGCTCTCTCGTATCATCAACAAAGTTGAAGGGTCAGACAAGATTTTAAAAGAAATGAAAGAAGATGTGTCTACCCTTATCTAGGCCGTTACCTCCCATTCAGTGTCAATGAAGCAGTTGGAGATCCAAATGGGTCATATATCATCTCATCTCAATCTGAGACAGCAAGGGGGTTTGCCTAGTGATACTATGGCTAACCACAAGAATGAGGTTTGAAGGTGGACTTGCATCGTGCCACGACGTTAACTAAGGCACTGTTTGGGAGGCAACCCAAAATCCTTTAATTGTTTTTTGTTTGTTTGTAAATTAATGGTGTGTTGGTTGTGCAGGATGAAGTGTGGAAAGTGTTAGGAAAGAAGGAGATTGGCGATCAAAATGGTCCAAGTCGGTGCATCGCCGAAGAGGTCAGCGACCCCGACTCAGACCGCCATTGGACTAAAGACAACTTTGAGGGAGAGTCTGTAAAACTCGGTGGGCCCACAAAATTATTAGCTGTCGCTGACCTGGTCGGTGATTCCAATTCTTACCACCGTTTGGACTCCTAAATTGACTGGGGGTTCTATAAAACTCGGTGAGGAAAGTAATTGCTCGGCGTGACACCGAATGGGTCGGCGATCACAACTAATGTCGTCGAATGGGCAATAACTGGACGATTTTTGAAGCCAAAGGTTTAAATTTTCAAACTCTTTCACTTTTATGCATTTTCATTCTTCCAACCTCACACCTACACATTATTCCTTATGTTTTTGCATTCTCTGAGTGTGTTAATTCTCGATTTGTGCTTGGAACTTGGATTACATTTTTGCCTAGCGATTCAATCCTAATTTAGTCAGCATTAAAGGTTGGTTTCCGAACGCTGAGCTATTTTTATCGATTTCATACTCAAGTGCAATGATATTATCGTGATGAAGTATGTTGGGCATCTCTGCTAAAATTAATTCGTTTGATCGCCTATTCTAATTTGAATTCCTAGCCCATAGTGTTGATTACTGAAATCCTAAAATTTGGTTCTTAAAATAGATTAAATTTTTGTGGGGTTGTGCTTGCATGTCGTTGAGTAATATGGGTCTAATCTTAATGATAGTTGTGCATGCTTTGAGTTTGTTCTCAGGATATGCAGGATTGAATTCGAGAAGTTGGGTTGAAAATAGGCACGTTAGGTCATTTGGCGAGATGGGTTGAGCACACTGAACCACTTGGCGGTTCACCTAATGTCGCCATCTCATCCTTAATTTCATGCTCTATAACTTTCTGCAAGAAGTTGGAGGTCACCAAAGACCCTCGGCGATTCGCTGAAAGTCTTCTTTCTCGCCCTTGTCTGCTCCCCTGGATCCCTTTGACCTATAACTTTCGCGGACTAACCCTTGATCGCCGAAAGAGTCGATGAAGTTTGCCAGCAACTAATTTCCCGTCCTTTTGTCGAATGTTTTTCTAACTTTGTCCCAAAGCTTTGTAGACATGGCTAGACCTAAAGTTGCTGGAAGAGTCATGCCACCCCGATTGATAATAGCACATAATTTCAAATTAAATGAAGGGAAGTCTAATCCTTCCAAGAAGGGACAACAAGAACCTACACCTGGAAGCAAAGGCAAAGGCAAGAAGCCAAATTCCAACAGAAAAGATAATCCACGAGACCCCTCTATCCCTTCATGGGCGCGGGGAAACAATACAGCTGTACACAAATTTTTGGCAGGCACACCTGTTGAAACTCCCGATGAGTCTGGTGCTATTGTTCCTTTCGAAGGGACTCTAGGAACTGATGCCCAGACAGATGAAGCGACTGCATAGACAGGATCCCCTCTTTACCTCCCTCTCTATCTTTCTTTATTTTAAATTTTGGATATTCTTGTTTGCATTTGAGGACAAATGATTTTAATTGTGGTGGGGTGAGGCCCACCTTTGTGTGCTATATTCTTGTTTTGTTCATATATTGGGTTTTGAGCTAAATTATTGTGTTTTACACTACTTTTTTGTAGATGTTTGAGCTTGTGGCTCTTTTTGCTTTAATTGTAAATGATTTTGAACCCTTCCAAAATTCTCCCCACTCTTGTATGTACTTGAATGTGGATATTCTTTAGCAAATTTGAGTCTCGGTTTTGATCAATATCAATGATTCAAATAGTGCTCATAATCGAATGAACATGAATGTGCGGCTACTATGAGACCAAGTGAAGTTACATAGACAATATGTGAACTCTTTGCATCTTGTTGTGACTAACCAATTATCGAATCGAGTCTCTTATGACGAACATTGCACACTAGCGAAATTGTGGAGTTTCGTTTGACTTTGGTGTCATTGCCTTATGGGATGAGCTTACCGTGAACCATGCATGATGACACCTAGAATTTTCCCCGTTGGTCCGACTGTCTAAGCGATGCAATTTCTTGAGATGATCTTAGGCAACTTTAAAGAGTGTGAACCAATTTGAAAGTATACCTCTTTTGTGTCTTACCTTGTGAGTATGTGAACCTCTTTTGAGCACCTTTTAAGCCTAAACCTTTTCTTGGAAGAAACTTGATAACATTGCCACCTTTTATTGACCCATTACCCATAATCCTCATGATCTTGTGGTTGATTGAATAGCCAACTTAGGCCAAAAGCCTAAGTTAGGGGTGTGGTGAAAAGAAAAGGGCAAGTCAAGAAGTGGTCTCCTTTAACCCATGGTGTTGAGAAAAATGGAACCCATCCATACAAAAAAAAAGAGGGAAAAAGAAAAGAAAAGAATGAATAAGAAAAAGTCGTGGAATAAAGTACAAAAGAAATGGGGTATCAAAATAATCCATGGAAAGTGAATAATGGGATGACTTATGAGCACTAAAGAAAATGATGAAAGAATAGGAAATTGAGTGTTGTGAGCACCACATTTCATGAGGATGAAAGTAACTGAGCCTAAATGACCATACCTTTGTACTCAGCCCCATTACAAGCCTTGAAAAGACCTTTTTGATCTTGAGTGAACTGAAGCAATTGTCAATTGGAAAATACGGGTAAACCTATGGGTGAAAGCATGCATTGTGTTCTTCTTTGTGAGTGTTGATCTTAATTCCAGAGCCTTAAATGATTGAACCATTATGTGTGAATATGGAATCATTCTTTGTGTGAGGGCATTTGAATACCTTTGTTGAGCTTGAACTTGAATTTGAAGCAAGTGTAGTGAGCTTGAGAATCTTTGACAATGGTGTGTCACAACTTGAGTCTTTGAGTATACAATTGATCCTTGCATGAGTAAGTTGAGTCTTGTTATGTACATTCATAATTGAGTCTTGTGTTGCACTGTTTGAGACATCATTTTTGAACTGCTGAACTTGAGTTTTACTTGAGGACAAACAAAAGTTTAAGTTGGGGGTGTTGATGAATCCACAATTTGGACTCATTTAGGACTATATTTTGATTGAATTAGTGTCCTCAAATGCATATTTTGTCTCAATATCTTATGTAAATCCTTAAGTTTTAGGTGTTGGACTTGAGAGACAAAACATGGATGCTATCGAGCAAAAAGGAACAAAGTGGCTGAAAGAAGAAAGAAAAGACGGCCTGAAGATCGCCTAATCCATTAGGTGAGTCACCGAAAGGCCTCAAATCTCGCCTAATGTTCCAGTGTGCTGAGCCCTGAAGGAAAAGATCAAGTCTGCGAGGAAAGGGAGCAGTCGGCGCATCGCCGAGCAGTTCTGCGAAGCAGTTCCCTGTCGCCTAATGAATCAAAACGCGAAGATGCTGAAGGCAAAAGCTGAAAGGTGATGAACCAGACCAAAGGGTGGATCATCGAGTGTATCGACGATCCCGACTAACTGCGCCGAGTGGTCCTTCACAACACAAATTTTCAAAAACTATAAATACCAAGTGAAAGTTGTAGCTTAGTATCAAGTTGTAGGGAATTATTACTGAGACTTATAATATTTTTAGTTTTTAGTTCTTAAAGTTTTTGGGAGACATTGTTCTTGAGCTTGAATGTTTTGAAAGTTTTCAACTCCAAGAAATTGGAAGTGGGTATCCAAGAATCTTCATCTTTGACGTGTTTAAAGACATTTTCTATCGTACCCACTTGATGGAAATACTTGTTGGTATTGATTTCTATTTCTTTTTCATGTCTAGCTAAAACCCCAATTCTTGGGGTGTAATTTTGTGAATATGGGTTAAATTTACTGTTGGCTATTGCTTATTGTTGACTTGTTCGCCGGGTAGCCATATTTGCATGGAATTACATCAGTACATTAGTTAGACGAGCTTATTGCTGTTTAAATGTGATTTCGTTTAGTAGTTGTGTTTGAACTTAATGGGATTTTAGTTGAAATTATGATTTCATTTTAGTGCTTTTTTGGCTTGCTTGAGAGAGAGGTTTTAAAACTAAGACTATTAAATCAATAGCCGCTGGTTATTGGGTCGTCGTGGGTTCAGCTCGAGAGAGTGAATCCTAGACCTTCTCCCACACATTCAGCTTGAGAGAGTGAATGGGTTAAGGCGGAGGCTTTGCTTAAATGCTGCAACTTAGTGTTCAAGAGAAACCGAGTTGATTCGGGGTAAGTTGTTCGAGAGAAAATTTACCCCCACTAAAGTGTAGCCTAGTTACAAATGTTCAGCGATTTACTATAATAGCATTTACTCGATAGTTTATTTTATCCCATATTCCTATCACATCCTAAGAATCCCGTCTCCCTCTCTCGCATCTTTATATTTTTGCTATTTTTATCTTTTAGTTGAATACAAAACCCCCATTGATAATTAACATTCGTGTCACCTTTAGATTTAGTATGTTTATATCGTTAATGTTTATAGCTATGATTGATTAGAACTTGATTTTACTTTTATATTAATTCTTGCAACCACTCCCTTGGGACTCGACCCCAACCCATTCAGTTGGGTTATCTTACTACACACGATCGTTGACACTTGAATTGGAAGTTGTATCTTTTATTACGTCAAACATCAAGCATCTACTACTACATTGGCCATACCAGGACGGTAATGCACACTCATAGCATAATCCTTGAGGAACTCAAGCCATTTCCTTTGGCAAAGATTCAACTCTTTCTGGGTGAACACATACTGGTGACTCTTGTGGTCTGTGAACACATCTACATGAACATCATACAAGTAAAGTCTCCAAATCTTAAGTGCAAACACCACTGCTGCAAGCTCGAAGTCATGAGTTGGATAGTTCTTCGCATACACCTTAAGCTGTCTAAAAGCATAAGCTATAACCTTACCTCGCTGCATCAACACACAACCTAGGCCAACTCTGGACGCATCACAATAGATTACATAACCGTCTGAACCTTCTGGTAGATTCAAAATAGAAGTTGTAGTCAACCTAGTTTTCATTTCAACGAAGCTCTTCTCACAATCATCTGACCACTGAAACTTGACCTTTTTCTGAGTCAACTTAGTCAATGGAGAGGCTGTGGATGAAAATCCTTCCACGAACCTTCTGTAATAACCCGCTAGACCTAAGAAATTTCTGATGTCTATAGGAGAGGTAAGTCAAGGCCATTGTTTCACTGCTTCTATTTTATGAGAATCCACTCGGATCCCTTGGCTAGACACATTGTGACCAAGAAAGGCAACACATTTCAACCAAAATCCGCATTTGCTAAACTTAGCGATCAACTGGCGATCCTTGAGAGTTTGCATGACAACCCTCAAATGGTTCTCATGTTCTTTCTCATTCCTAGAGTAAATGAGGATATCATCAATAAAGACGATAACAAACAAGTCCAAATATTGCTTGAACACTTTGTTCATCAAGTCCATGAAAGTTGTAGGAGCATTGGTTAGTACAAATGATATAACTACAAATTTATAATGACCATACCGAGTTGTGAAGGCTATTTTTGGAATGTCACTATCTCTGACTCTAAGCTGATGATAACCATATTTGAGGTCTATCTTTGAGAAATGACTAGCACCTTGAAGCTGGTTGAACAAGTCATCAATCCTGGGGATAGGATACTTATTCTTGATTATGACCTTGTTCAACTGTCTATAGTCAATTCACATTCTGAGAGAACCATCTTTCTTCTTCACGAAAAACACTGGTGCACCCCATGAGGAAATACTGGGTCTAATGAATCACTTATCTAGAAGGTCTTTCAACTGCCCTTTCAGTTCGTTAAGCTCATCTGGAGCCATTCTATAAGGAAGAATAGAAATAGGCTGGGTATCTGGAAGGAGATCAATTCCAAAGTCGATTTCCCTTTCGGGAGGGACTCCGACAAGATCTTTTGGAAACACTTCTAGGAACTCATTGACTATTGGAACTGACTTAAGAGTTGAGGTTTTGGAGCTTGAATCCTTAACCCGAACTAGATGATAGAGATACCCCTTAGAGATTATCTTTCTGGCCTTACGTTAAGAAATGAATCGACCCATAGGCGCTACACTACTACCATTCCATTCTAAGATTGGTTTATTTGAAATTGAAAACGAACAATCTTAGTTCTACAATCGAATGAGGCATAACAAGAATGTAACCAATCCATGCCTAGAATGATATCGAAGTCTACCATTTCTAACTCTACAAGATCTGCTGAGGTGACTTTCTGGGAGACTGTGCCAAGTCAATTTCTATATACCCGTCTAGCCATAATTGGGTCACCGACTAGAGTAGAGACTGAGAAGGGTTCTGAGAGAGTTTTCGGACTAACATCAAATTTTGACAGCTATATAAGGAGTTACAAAGGAAAGAGTATCCCCTGGATTTAACAAAGCATAAACATCTAAGTCAAAGACTCGTAACGTACCAGTGACTACATTTGGAGAGTCTTCTTGATACCAACTCAACCCGGTCATTCCTAGTTACGTGCATCACTCCAAAGATCTTCTTGACCACATCAATGAAGTTTTTGGGGATCCTCACCAAGCTGCGATCCTAAGAAATCAAGCGGATTCATCCTAAAGAAATTACGAACTCTAGCTGCAGCTGACCCAACATTAGCATTTGTCAAAACCGGAACCTTCTGATTGTTATGGTTGGTCACATTTTGAGCTAATAATTGGATAGCGTTCCAAAATTCAGCATTCCAAACTTCCTGATTTGGGACTGGAGGAGCTGCATTTGCATTCCTGGCATTCACATTCCTTCCATAAGCTCTACGATGGGGCATGATCTGAAAGTGTATAACGAAGGATTACCAAGAGCAATTAGATTATACCTTACGCACGATAATAGTAATAAAGAAATTGAAGTTTTTCCTAAACCACATTCCAGCCTCCTTCTCATTAGATGTGGTGCACATCACACCCATTAAAATGACCTACTTAGTGCGGCTTTTCAAATATCCTAGGACAGTTAAACCTAGTGCTCTGATACCAAGTTTTTCACACCCCGAGGTTACCCCTGGACGTAGACACGGAACCTAGGATCGCGAGTGACCCCAAACTAACCCTGCTGGCATATCATAAATAACTAAAGTAAATTGAATCAATAAATACTGCACGAAAGCTAAATTGTATGTTAATCTGAAATGATGGAGAATACCCATATACTAAATCTGAATATAAAAAAACTGAGAGTTTGAATATAAATGAAAAGTCAAACTCTGACGCTCAAGCTGAAACTAACTATGTCTGAAATAAAGCCTCTATTGACTAGAAATGTTGGGACATACCCAAGCTAACTCTAGCAAAACTAAAACTAAAGCTAAAACCAATAAAGATATTCATGTCACTAGTCCTCGAAGAATGAGGACTCACCACTGATGCTGCTGAACCGAAGATCAGGAATCGATCTATGCGTGATCTGACTGCTGAGGACCTGAACCTACATCACGAGAAGATGTAGCGCAGAGTATGAGTCAGTACTTGAAAGGTACTGAGCATGTAGGAAAGAATAAAGCTGAACAATAACATAACTGAACATGCAATAAAGCGATGATATAATTTGAACATGATAAGGATACTGGAGATACTGAACATGGCTCAACTGAATGCAATGACCAAGTACATGACATGTTGAGACTGAATACTGAACTATACTGATAACATGGTCAATGCAATAGAATTTAACTAAACTGTAAGGGAGATACTAATAACCGACATAAAACTACATGAGCTATATGTGGAGTCTGATGTATACACCCCATCGAGAGGACCAAATATACCCTTCGAGAGGTATAGAGGCATGTCAGCATGATCACTAAAATGTAATGCCCAATAGAGAGGACTTAACCTATGAGGCACGTAGTTCTGGGACTTGAAGGTGACTGACCCTAGTCCACTCGGTATTAAGCTTTTCCCAATTGATTAAGTAGTTAACACTTTATGACTGAAATGTTGTAATATTGGATAGCTCAAAATACTGACATGCAAATTGAGAATGCAACATTAATATATTGATAATAATGCATTCAAAAATTGAGGCATGTATGTATATATATATACGAAATATCTAACCTAGCATGTGTAATTCATGAACTAAAGAACTACATAGCCAGGGTTCTGAATTTATGAAAGAATCTACACCAAAAGATACTGAATTCATGATATTCTGACTTGGATCATTCTAACAGCTAAAACCCAATAATTTCTAACATTCAAGAAACCCTAGGTCTAGATAATATTGAGGGAATCAAGATTCTGACTTATATTTAGGGACCTAATAGGTGAAAGGAACCCACTAGTGAAATCCCACATAACTGGTGATGAATTTAACAGAGAAATCTTTCAATTTCGGGGATGAAACTGATGAAAACCTGTTGCGTTCTTGAACTAGGGTTCTTGACTTCTTTCTCCTCGTTACGTTCTAGTTTTTTTCTATGTTTAGGTGAATGATCTGACTTAGGTAAGTTCTAACTTTTTTACTAGGCTAAAACTGATCAAAACTACATAGTTTAGGGTTTAAACGACGTAGTATATGGGTCCAACGCATAAGGAAAAGACCAAAAGACCCGTGACTTAATTGTTGTCAAGGTCACCGACGGACTGGACCAACGGACCGTCGATCGACTGACAGTCCATGCTGGTCAATCGTCAATAGGGTTCCGGGGTTTAAAAATTGGGGTCTGATCCACGGACGCGGACCACGGTCCATGACCTGACCTACGGTCTATGGGTCCAGCCGTGGGTCATCACTTGAATTAATTTTTCTGGTGTTTTTGGGGAAGGGTCGCAGGTGGTGCACCACAGACCTGTAGGACGGACCGTGGATGGTGTTTATGGGTGCCACATGCAACACCTGAAATCTACAATCTGGTCTGTTCTAGCATATGGGGTGTTACATGTAAGTTTTTCTCTCTCCTTAAACAGGTTCACATTAACCTGCCTTTGGTTGATATTTTGTAGGGAATTCCTAAGTATGCCAAGTATGTGAAGGAGATAGTGGCAAAAAGAGGATGCTAACGGAGTATGAAATGGTAGCACTTACTGAGGAGTGCAGTCCTCAAATTCAAAATAGAGTACCCAAAAATTTGAAAGATCCGGATCTTCACTATGCAAATTACAATTGGATAAAGTGTCCAAGCCCGGAGTTTATGTGATTTGGGTGCTAGCATTAATCTCATGTCGGCATCCTTATATAAGAAACTTGGGTTGGGGAGTCCAAAACCAACCACTGGCATTCTACAACTTTCGGATCTAGGCCAGAAGGTGTAGTAGAAGATGTGTTGGTGCAAGTGGGATCATTGATATTTCCGGTGGACTTTGTAGTCCTAAATTTTGAGTCTAATTCAGAAGTTCCATTTATTTTGGGCTGTCCTTTATTGGACACGGGGCAAGCATTGATTGATGTAGATGCTGGGCAGTTGACTATGAGGGCACATGATAAGGTTGAAGTGTTTGACATCTATCGTGCCTTAAAATTCCCTTCCGTCTATGAAGAGTTTTCCGCCATTATTTTTGAAGAGCTAGCAGTAGAGTCACATTTCATTGCTTCCGAGGATCCCATGGAAATATTCTTAGTGGGACATGGCATAGATGGAGATACTGAAGCTCAAGAGATAGCGGCTTGTCTTAATTTGGCGGTATTGGGAACACACAGAGGTAGGGGGAATCATTGGATCGTAAATTTATTGCCTCCACCCAAACCTTAAATTGAAGAAGCCCTTAAATTGGAGTTGAAATATCTGCCTGCTCACCTAAGGTATGCGTATTTGGGTAACAATGAAACCTGACCTGTAATACTTTCTGCAGAATTGTCTGAATCACATGTTGATGGGGCATTGAGAATCTTAAAGCGAAGAAAGAGAGCTATTGGGTGGCAGGTGGCTCATATCCATGGGATTAGTCCAGCATTATGTATGCACAAAATCTATATGGAGGATCACAAGCCAAGTGCACAACATCAATGTAGAAGGAATCCCTTGATGACATAAGTGGTGAGAAAGGAAGTAATAAAGTGGTTAGATGCTGGAATCGTATACCCAATTTCCGACAGTAAGTGGGTAAGTCCTGTACAGTGTGTCACAAAAAAAAGGAGGTATGAAAGTGGTGAAAAACGAGAAAAATGAGTTGATTCCCACTAGAACCGTCACTGGATGAAGAATTTGCATGGATTATCGGAAGCTAAATGAGGCCACACGAAAGGATCATTATCATGTCCCTTTCATTGATCAGATGCTTGACTGTTTAGCAAAGGAGGAGTACTATTGCTTCTTAGATGGGTATTCCGGATATAATCAGATTTTGATTGCAGCCGAAGATCAAGAGAAGACCACATTCACTTGTCCTTATGGTACATATGCTTTCAAACACATGCCATTTGTACTTTGCAATGCGCCGTTGACTTTTCAAAGGTGCATGATGGCCATTTTTCATAATATGGTGGAGGACTTTGTAGAGGTGTTCTTGGATGATTTCTCTGTCTTTGGGAAGTCTTTTGAGGTATGTCTCTGGGACCTTGATAAAGTACTTGCTCGATGTGAAGATAAAAATTTAGTGCTCAACTGGGAGAAGTGTCAGTTCTTGGTTGAGAGGGCATAGTATTTGGTCACAATCCTGTCAAAGTATGGACTAGAAGTGGATAAAGCCAAAGTGGAAGTGATTGAAAAATTGCCCCCTCCTATCTCTGTAAAAATAATGCGAAGTTTCCTTGGGCTGACAGGTTTCTACGAGAGATTCATCAAGGATTTTCCAAGATTGCAAGACCTATGTGTAGTTTCTTGGAGAAGTTGATGAGATGTGTTTGAAGGCGTTTGAGGTGTTGAAGTGGAACTTAATTGAAGCTCCAATCTTGATTGCTCCTAACTGGGAGTTACCATTTGAACTCATGTGTGATGCGAGTGATGTAGCAGTGGGTGCAGTATTGAGACAAAGAAAAGATAAAGTGTGCCATTCAATTTATTATGCTAGTAAGACCCTTGATTCTGCTCAAGCTAATTACACAGTGACAGTGACTGAGAAGGAGATGCTGGCTCTAGTATTCACTTTCGATAAGTTCATATCGTATTTGGTAGGTACCAAGGTGATTTTTTATACTCACCATACAACTATTAGGTACCTATTCAACAAGAGAGATGCTAAACCAATACTGATTCAGTGGATATTGCTTCTCCAAGAATTTGACCTTGAGATCAAAGACCGAAAGGGAACTGAGAACCAAATAGCTCATCATTTATCCAGGTTAGAAGATTTCTCCCATGTACATGAAGGGGAACAAATCCAAGAAGAGTTTCCGGATGAATAGTTGATGGCATTAGATATCTCTCAAGTGCCTTGGTATGCTGATATAGTGAATCTGTTAGTGAGCGGAGAGTACCTCCAGATGTAACCACCCAACAAAAGAAGAAGCTAACTCACGATTCTAAGTTCTACATCTGGGATGAACCATTATTGTTCAAACAATGAATGGATTGGGTGGTAAGAAGATGCATTCCAGAATATGAGGTAAAGAAAGTACTCGAGAGTTGTCATGCAAATCCGTATAGAGGGCATCACGGAGGAGAGCACACAGTGCACAAGGTACTACAATTTGGTTTCTTTTGGCCCTCTTTGTTTAAAGATTCTATGGCCTATGTGAAGGGATGTGATCAATGCCAAAGGTTGGGTACTATATCGTAAATACATGAGATGCCACTAAATAACATTCTTAAGGTGGAAATCTTTGATATGTGGGGTATTGACTTCATGGGTCCCTTTCAACCATATAGTAGAAACCAATTTATTCTGGTGGTTTTTGATTATGTATCCAAATGGGTTGAGGCGTTAGCTCTTCCCACGAATGACTCAAGAGTGGTGATTAAATTTATCAATAAGCACATCTTCACTCGCTTCGGAACTCTGAGGGAAATCATAAGTGATGGCAGTAAGCATTTCATTAACCATTTAGTGAAGAATCTTCTTGCTAAGTATGGTATCCGGCATAAAGTTGCTACAGCTTACCATCCTTAAACAAGTGGTCAAGTGGAAGTGTCGAATAGAGAAGTGAACCAAATATTGCAAAAAATAGTGAATGCGTAGAAAAAAGATTGGTCTGAGAAGCTAGATGATACATTATGGGCCTATAGAACGGCATATAAAACACCCATAACGACTTCTCCCTATCACATGGTGTTCGGCAAGGCATGTCATCTTCCGGTGGAATTAGAGCACCAAGCGTATTGGGCAATTAAGAAGATAAATCTTGACCCCGAGCTGGCAGGTAGGAAGAGAATGGGTAAATTGCATGAACTTAAGGAGTTTAGGCTCCATGTTTACGAAAATGCTAAGCTATACAAAGAGAAGACCAAAAGATGGTATGACAAGCATATAGTTCCTCGCACTTTCACTTCGGATGAAAGGTACTACTGTTTAACTCAAGACTTAAGTTATTCCCGAAATGCTAAGGTCGAAATGGAGTGGTCCCTTCGAATTGGTAAGAATGACACAACATGGTGTGGTAGAACTTAAAGGTAAAAATGCCTCGTCATTCTTGGTGAATGGGAAAATTGTCAAGCACTACTTTGGTGAAGATTCGAATTGTGATCGAGAATCTCTTGAGCTAAATGATGAATGATCCAAGATGTGTCGAGCCGCGACATTAACCAGGCACTCCACGAGAGGCACCCGTGAAATATATGTAATATCTAGTTAGTCTTGCTTTATTTTGAATTTTTCTCTTAGTTTAAAGTTTATAGGATTTAGTACAACTTTTCTTGTTTTTAGTTATTTTTTTTTAGGATTTCTAGTTAAGTTGATTTTTTTTATATAGCTAGGATCTATGAAGAAAAAAATACAAAAAGAGGAGTCGTGCCATGACCAAATCTAAGGCGCTGGGTGGGAAGCAACCCACCATTATTATGTTATGTTGTTTGGTTGATGTGTAGGTTATCAAAGAAGAGACCACGAGAAAATGAGTACAAATTGCATTGGAAAATAGGTTAGGAGGCAAGTCGGTCACGCCACGCCAGATGCTAAATAATTGAGGCCCATTTTTGGCGCACTGAACCGCACTGCGCCAGGACAAAGAAAAAAAAATGCCGATGACTTTTGGCAAGCTGGGCGCGTTGTGCCACTGGCCCTGGCGCAGCACAGGCACATAAATAAAATTCTATTTTTATATATACAGGTAGGTGCATAACATATATTTAATAATAATAAAAAAACTTAATTTTGATAAAAAATAAAATACATAACCAATACAGTATGCTTGGTTTATGAAATAAAGTTATTAATTTTCTTATTAATACTAGCTAGCATATATATAGAGCGAACTCATACAAATATTTAATTATTGTTTTACACACTAGTAAAATGTATCATGATAATTTTCATCAGAAAGCATTATTGTTTGTTTATGCTATATATCCCCCCACCTTTTTTTTTTGCATAAACTATACATTCTTCCTTGAAATGAAATAAAAGTAACAAATCAAACTTTTGCACATAAACTCTTGTATCTATACTAGACATGATTGGCTCAAAATTGTTAACATTTTTCAAGCATTCACAGATTTCAACATTATTAAAACTAGAAAATGGAAGCATCAACTCATCAAAAGAAAGAAAAGAAATATAAGTAGTAGATTTATAGGGTAATTCTGCAAAATGAAATTTCAAGATTAAGGGGGGGGGGGGACTACTTACCTCGTCTTTTCTATCAAAATATTGGTTGAGTTAGGAGGAAATAACAATGAAGTTGAGAAATGGGGCAAAGATTTGTAATACCAATAATATTTATATTGCTATATGAACTTTTTGTTTTAATCTTTAGTCCTGAATACATAGAATTTAGCAAATAAATTTGATTGTGGTAATCTCTTATTTAATGTTATTATTTCTTTTAGATTTGATAAAGTTTTTGATTAATTCTTTCAGTAATGGAATAATGAAAAATGATATCGTTTTTTAGTAACTCAAACCAATTAAATACATCATCTAAGAGCTTTTAGCCAAAATTGTCCCTGGTCTATGGAAGGTCTATTTTGATCCTTAAATATAACTCTGAGCATCTTTATTCTATTCATATTATTCGTTGGGTGAGGAGTTAGATTATTAAATTAACATGTTCATGAATAAAATGGGGTATTGAGGTTATGGGTTTATTGCTAGAGAGACAAAAGATATTCTGAAAAATAGTTTTCTCTATACATCAATGATATAGTAGAAAGCACATATTTATAACTATACAATTGTAGGGTTAGAGTTCTATTCTAGGAAGAAGTATATATGGTTATAACTATATATTTTGTAAATCAGTCATATTCTAATAAATAATATATTTTCTCATTACTATACAATTATAGCTTTTCCTAACATCCCCCTCAAATTGATACTGATGATCACAAAGTAGCAATTTGGATATAAGATACTAATGTCCTGCTCGTGTCATCGCCTTTGTAAATAAATCATCAAGTTGATCATGAGAAGTAATGTGTTGTAGAGTGATGAGACGATCGATAACCAATTCTCGAATGTAATGGCAGTCCACCTCTATATGCTTTGTGTTTTCATGTTGCACTGGGTTTATGGCTATTTTAATCGCACTAGTGTTATCAACATGTAGCACTGTAGGAGATGTAATAGCGACACTAAGCTCAAATAATAGCCATCGTAGCCAAATTTTTTTTGAACTTGCTGCTGACATAGCACGATACTCAGCCTCTGTAGATGATTTAGATGTACGGGATTGTTTCTTACATTTCCAAGATATCAAGGATGTGCCAAGAAACATGCACCAACCAGTAACAAAGCGACGAGAATTAGGACAACCAGCCCAATGTGCATCAATATATCCTTCAAGATGTATAGAAGAATAAGAACGGAGAAGAACAGCTTGACTCATAGAACCATGAACATATCGAATTACATGAAGTAATGCAGTGTGATGTATACGGTAAGGATAACCACAAACTGACTTAGAACTTGTACCGCATATGAGATGTCTGGCCTTGTCATAGTGAGGTAAACTAATGATTTCACCAATTGTCGATACAATGTTGGATCATTGAATGGTTCTCCATCAACCTCCTTGTACTTTGTATTAATCTCCATTGGGGTGTACACAACCTTGTCATCTGTAAGACCAGCCCTTGAAACAAGATCACGAGAGTACTTTTGTTGTGTAAGCATGATCCCAGTAGGCAAATATAGAACCTCAAGTCCAAGAAAGTATGTCAGTCATCCCAAGTCCTTCATCTTAAATGAGGCATGTAAGAATTCTTTCAACTTAGTAATATCCTCTAGATAATTTCCTGTGATAATGATATCATCAACATAGATGAGAAGTATTGTGATACCTACTGGACAAGTACGAAGAAACAAAGAATGGTCTGAAGAACTTTGAGAGAAGCCCGCAGTTTGAATCGTGGATCGAAATTCGTCAAACCAAGCTCGGGAGCCTATTTTAAGATATAAAGAGATTTTCGAAGACGACAAACTACATTTGGTCTTGGTAGAACACACCCAGGTGGTGGTTTCATAAACACCACTTCTTCAGGATCACCATGGAGAAATGTGTTTTTCACATCCATCTGATGTAATGTTCAACCTTTCATTGAAGCACAACCATTAATGTCCATACCGTTGTCATCTTAGCAATAGGTACAAAAGTATCCTCATAATCCACCCTATACTCATGTTTGTACCATTGAACAACTAATCGAGCTTTGTAGAGATCAATTGTACCATCTGCCGTATGTTTAATGGAATATGCCCGCTTACTTCCAATGAGAACTCCAACTATTGGTTTATTAATAAACACCCAAGTAGAATTTTCATTCAATGCATGAAGCTCTTCTGACATTGCCTCTTTCCAACAAGTTTGTGTAGAAGACTGAGAGTAAGATGTAGTAGGTACATCAATAGAATGTAGTGTGGTATGCATGGCATAAGACTTACCAAATTTACCTGGAGAGTAACCGAGCCATTCAGGAGCATGGCGATCTGTCTGACTAGATCGGCATGGGGGAGTAATTGGATGAGACGATTCCTCTTTCGAAGATGAGGATGCGTATGTAGAGTCAACAACAGAAGAATAGGACGGCTGGAGATCATCATAATCATAGTTCATGGGCTGCTCCGGTGGATCAGTAGCTACCACATCATCATCAAACGTGTACAAAAATGAAACAGATTTTGAAGCATGTTTAGAATTGTGTTTGTAAGAAAATTCACCCTAAAAAAATAACATGTCTAGATACACGAAGTTGGTGATGAGATGTATCATAACATAGATACCCATTTTTGTGTCACTGTAGCCTAAAAAAATACATTGTGTTGCCTTAGCTGAAAGCTTTTGTCGTTCATGTGCTGGAAGGTGGACAAAGCAAAAACAACCAAAAACTCGCAAGTGAGAATAATCAGGCTTCTTATTAAATAAAATGAAGTATAGTGTCTCATTAGCAATGACTGGAGAAGTTTGTCTTTTAATCAAATACACAGAAGTATGTACTTCTTCAGGCAAGAAACTCTTAGGCATATTAGATGTGCCCCAAAAACCCAATGTAGTTTCCAAAACATGTTTATTCTTCCTTTCTATGACTCCATTTTGTTCTGGAGTATGAGGACAAGTGCGTTTAGATATAATTCCTTTGTTTTTGAAAAACTCAACAAGATTAGTCTTAGTGTACTCTTCTCCAGAATCAGAACGAAATATTTTTATAGTGTTATGAAACTGTGTATACACATACTCAACAAAATTCATAATAAGAGTTAGAACCTCATATTTATTTTGAATAAAAAACACCCATGTGTATCTAGATACATGATCAATAAATAACACAAAGTAATTATAGCCCATCCTTAACAAAGTAGGAGAAGGACCCCAAACATCACTATGCACCAAATCAAACAGATCGTCATAAGAAGATGAACTGGATGGAAAAAGGAGCTTGTGACTTTTTGAACCGACACAATTAGAACATCTCAAAGGGAGACTGGAATGAATGCCATGTGTTGCTGGAAGGCATGATTTGAGCATGTGTTGAAGTCGAGAGGAATGAGGATGACCCATCCTATTATGCCAAAGAGTGAGAAACTTATTAGAGTGAGTAACATCTGCGGCAAACACTGAAAGAAAACAATTATGCAAATGATGATGAACTGACTCTAGAAGAAACATTCTGCCAACTATACGCCCCTTGGCCATGGTCATCCCGATTTTCAGATTCTGAACAACACAAGCATTGGGTAAGAATTTTACAACACAATTCTGATCAACCAGCTGACCTACCGAAACCAAATTAGCCTTCAAATTATGTACATAAAGAACGTTAGACAAATTTCCAACAGAACCAATACCCAAAGCAGGCAATGTATGCCTGCTTGCTGTACGAATAACATGTTTAAAAGCATCATCATACAATGAAGAAAATTGGAACAGATCTTACGTCATATGACTGGAAGCACCTGAATCTAGATGCCAAGTAGATTTAACAGAAATACTTGTACCTGAGGATGCCGAGAGTGCATTTGAGATGGCTATGGGAAGGGCAGCTGCTATAGAATCTCGAATCAGCCTTTCACGATCATGCCTAGAAGGGAAGGAACCAGTCGATTTAGTCGCATCCGTCTGGTATGCTTGGTGAGCAGGTCATGTACGGTTTGTATGACGACGACAGTCCAAAATATGATGGCCAGTAATTTTACAGCAAGCACAAATTTTTTTCTTCTTAGGACAATTGGCTGCTATGTGACCAAAGTCGTTGCATTCATAGCACTGGACACTTCTCTTAGTATTTCCTAATGAAGTACCCATAGTTGATTTTTGTGCAAGTAATGCAACAACGGGTAATGGCATCGACTCCATTGCCACCTGAGTTCCAAGCCTGGTCTCTTCATGCAAGACGGCTACAAACACAACATCAAGAGTAGGTGTGACTTTTCTGTTCAACAAACTGCCACAAATCGACTCGAATTCATGCCAGAGTTTCATCAACAACTGTACCATCTTTGTCCTTTGTCGTTCTCCCAAACCTTCCTTGAGCCCTGCAGTAGACATACTTCTCCCAGAAATTTGATCTTGTTCTGACCAGAGCAGCTGCAAGCCAGCATAAAAGCAATGAGCATTCTTGTCCCCTTGTGTATATTAAGCGATGTTGCGTTCCACTTCAAACTCTTGTGCTAGATTGCTTTGTTGGTAGACGTTATGCAGGTGGAGCCACATCTGTGAAACTGAACTAAATGGTCTAAGTCCCATAGCGATGTCAGCATGTACCGAATTCAACATCCAAATGATTACCTTCGCATTATTCAAATTCCATCGATCCAACTCTTTTTCATATGTTGGAAGACCAGCAGAACCATCTAACCACCCAAAAAGGCCCTTTCCTTGAATAAAAATTCCAAAGTGGAATTCCCATACAGAAAAATTGGAACCATCCAATTTTTTGGAGAGCAAATCGTGCGAGGAGGATTGTGAATTCATTGAGGAGACACAATACAACAGTGAAAGAGAAAAAAAAGGGACAGATACAAAGAGACAAGAAGAACATATGAAGGTAACAAGGTACCTGTGTTGAGAAATCAAAGAGCACGAATTTTTTTTAAACGATGGCTCTTGTTACCATGGTATAGAGACAAAAGATATTCTGAAAAATAGTTTTCTCTATACATCAATGATACAGTAGAAAGCACATATTTATAGCTATACAATTGTAAGGTTAGAGTTCTATTCTAGGAAGGAGTATATATGGTTGTAAATGTATATTCTGTAAATTAGTCCTATTCTAAGAAAGAATATATTTTCTGATTACTATACAATTATAGCTTTTCCTAACATTTATAAGCAATTGAATCATTCAATTGTTATTGCTGCTTACTTGTAGGTTTTCAATTTTTTAAGACAAATTTAAATAGTCAATCATTAGTTAAGTATTGCAATGATTATATGATAGTCACGAGACAATTTGAGAGATAAGGGCAGGTGTGATTGAATTATTTTAAAGGGGTTTACATTCAACATATAAGTTCTTAGTTGCGGTTCTCGATATATATAGGTTAGTTCTGTGTATGTTTACTTTTTTTTTCTTGATATTTCATTGTAAGATATCACATTATAAATTGAGTTTTGACATATTAATATAGGTAATTAAATATTAGGTGTATTTTATTAATTAAATATCATTATAATTATGCTAATTGGAGGAATAAGATTTACTCTTAGGCATGAATTTTAAGAAATTGATTATAGAATTGGGTGAGTTTTAGGGTCTAGACTAGACATATAGTAATATGGTTTCCTATAGACTCGTTAACTTACAAATTATGCATACTTGATAGATTGGAAACGTTCGAAGGCACTGAGGAAAAGAGAAGCATTGGAGAAGTAGCATGCCTGATTTCGATTCTTCGGTGGAGGTAGGTCATGGTTTATTCTAAGTGATAGATAGACTCTTAATAGCGATTGATATTCATTGAGTGATATTGTGAAGTTTTCTATGTACTTTGTTAATGTGGTTAGGATAACTCATGTGTTGTTGTGATTGTTCTGTAATCCCAAGACCGCGAAATCCATATTCTTGAACTTGTTCTATTAAAGTGATGCCTTGAATTTAGAAGGCTTAATAAAATATTGTTAAGGAAGTAGAAACAAATGATAAACAATGATAAATGAAGTAACTATATGGCTGGATCGGGTGTCACATTCTGACATGATATTATTAGATCAGGTGTCACATTCTGACACGGTATTATTGGATCGGGTGTCACGTTCCGACAAGTTCAAGATTATGGATTTCGCAGTCTTGGGATTACAGAACAATCACAACAACAAATGAGTTATCCTAACCACAATAACATTAAAGGAAAATATATTGAATTAACTTAATGTACTCAATCTCAAAGAACTCATTTCCCAAATGAGTGTGGTGTGAAGGAATAAGTCCTCGTGTGCGCGCGCTTGATATTGTGACTGAATACGTACTTGCTTCGGTGTTGTTGTCACTTGTTCATGTTGTTTGTTTCTTGCCACCTGCTAAGTGCTATAGTTGATTTTATACTATTACTTATTGCATATTAGTTTCTATTTTGGGTCGGCCGATGATATCTACTCAGTACATGTTGCCCTGTACTGACCCCTGCTTGTGTTTTCTTCATTTTCTCTTGTGGAGTGCAGCAAGTGTACCATCGAATTTGACTCGCCCTCAGCTCTAGCCAGTCTCCAACACATTAGATTTCAGGGTGAGCTATTCCTTCTAGCTCGTGCTGGATTCTCTCCATCATGGCATGATGTCCTTAAATTTCGGACATAAACTATCAAACTTATGTATTTTGGTGTCTTTAATACTCTTAGACTTGGTATTTTGAGAATAGATGTCCTTGATGTGATGACTTTCAGATTTTGGGCATAATATGTAATAGACTCTAGAGGTTTATTTTATTGATTACTTTAATAAGTTTTGAGCTTCCGCATTATGATTGTTTTCCGTAAGTTGAACATTTAATATAAGTTAGGGTTGAATTTGTTGGTTTGCCCACCTAGGAGGTTAAGTGTGGATGTCACTCATGACTCGTTTTGGGTCGTGACAAATTTGGTATCAGTGCTTTAGGTTATGTGATCTCATCACACAAGGACAACTCTAGTAGAGTCTTGCGGAACAGTACGGGGCCGTCATTACTTTTCTTCGAGAGGCAATAGGACTTTAGGAAAAATTCATTCCTTCTTTTTTTTGTGCTACAACTTGAATCCAATTGGTATATAGGTGATGAAAATTGGTATCTGAACTTCTTCACTCTATTTCACATATGGTTAGTACTAGAGTATTAGAAGTTGAAATAGCAACACCAGAAACAAAAAATGTGTCCTTGGAAATATGTATATTTTCTCGATTGACTACGGGGCCTGTAATGACTAGTGATCAACATTATTTTTTTATTAAGTTCATAAAGTTGAAACCCTCATTCCTCATGGGTACTGAATATGAAGATGCTTTTGCTTTCATTGTTTATTGTTTTGAGTTGCTTCATAAAATTAATATAGTGGAGAGGCTTAGTGTTGAGTTTGTGACATACTAGTTTCGGGGAGACGCAAAATATGGTGATAGTCTCATGTTGAGTGCCAATTAGTAAAGGCACTACCTATGACTTAGGCAACATTTTCTAGCTTCTTCATCCAATTATATACCCCAAACTTTGAGCGATAGGAGGAGAGATGGTTTCCAGAATATAAAGAAATGGAAGATATGTGTTGTAGCCTATGATGTCAAATTTTGTAGTTTATCTAGATATGTAACTCAGTTGTACTTCAATCTGGAAGACTGGATTCAGTGCTTTGTAAAAGGATTAAGGTAAGAATTGCATATTCAAGCTTTATATGTGGTTGCTTTAGCAAGATTTTTTCAGGAAGTGGTTGATTTTGTGATGGAGGTAGAGGGGGTGAAGTCAGATGACTTTGCCAAGCTTACAATAATCAAGAAATTTCGTAAGGGATGACTAGATAATGAACACCATTACTTTGGAAAATGTAGTTAGTCAAGTTTTCATAACTTGTATGAGTTGTTTAGCGAATGATAAAATTAGGTTGCACCAATTGAGGTTAGAATCTCTACTACGATTTCATGGACTGATTGTATATTAAAGAGGGTCATCATACGACTACTACAATAGTACCAATGCTTACTTGGTTAGATTTATGAAGTGTGTTACTTTTGTTATCGACCTGATCTAAGAAAGAATGCAAATTGCTTGGGATAAAGACAGAACATATTAGGTAATATTTTGCAGCTATTCAATGGGTAGAAATGTGTGGGCTATTTGGGTATGATCTTATCGATAGGTATGATGTGTTCTAGCGAGGTATTTGTAACACCCCGTATCCGAACTAGGCAAAAATAACAGCTTTCCAAAACTTGCAGTTGCCATCTACAAGGACCACAGATAGTCCGTAGGTGGAACCACAGACCGTCGGTGGGGTCCACAAATTGGCCATCCTCAGACTTGTCTAGGAGATGGACTACGGAGGGACATACAGACCATAGGTCGATCGACCGTCCATGGTTGAGGGTCTGTCGATTAGCCAAAAGTCTTTGAACTTAGTGACGGATGTGCAGGACGGACCGCAGGTCCATCTATGGTCCATCGATGGGGGTCTCGTGGGTCAGTAGCTGACAGTTATTTTTAAGAGGGAGTTGGGTCTTTTTCTAATTAATTAATACTTATACTATGTCATTTTGCCGGAGTCTAGGACCCATATATAAACCTTTTTACCCTCAAATTAAACCCATTTACTTCATTCTCCCAAATTCCCCAAAAGAAATCGAACCTCCTCCCAAATATTCTCTCTCTAGAAACTTGAAGAAGAAGAAGAAGGATTCAACTAGGGTTTCAAGGTAATGTTTCAATTACTCCATTAAAGGCAAGAAATTGGACTTGAGATATGTTAGTTTTTATCCATGACTTGCTTTCATTCATGGAGTCCCCAAATTTCTCTATTTCAAAAGGTAGAATTCCCCAATTAGCTATGGTTTTCTTCAATTACCATGGGTTCTTTTGATTATTGATTGAATTATGTTTTAATAAGCACAAATTGATGATTTCCAATGCTTTGATGATGTTTTCCCCTATGAACCCATGAAACTCCCATGTTTTCCAAATTATGATCATATGATGTAGGTTGTTAATTGTGAAAGAGGAGTTTTATGAATTAATGCTTGAATTAATAAAATCACATGAATTTATGATATAATCCTTATCTAATAATTAATTTTGAGATGTGGTGATTGAAAGTAGGCTTTGAAACTTGAAAGGGTAAAGGATGAGATTATGCATGTTTTTATGAAACCTATGTAAATGTTTTTAAGGGTGCTTTGAGAGTAAAGTGCCAAATGATGATCTTTTATGTTGTGTTGTGTAAAGCTATTATCATAAACACTTACTAGCATGATGTGAAAGGTTTTCTCACATAATATGGATTCTTAGGTTGAAAGATAATTCTCACCTAATTGAATCAAAGAGTAAGAGTTATCCTAGTGAAACTAGCTTGAATTGGTTGTCCAAGGACACCTTTCCAGGGATAATGAAATGAAGTAATAAATGACTATTCCATGGGAATTATTCTTAGCACCGAGTGGATATTGATGTGAGATGGAAGCTCTCCCGTTAGTAGAGGTCGGGTTTCTATAAGCAATCTTTTGAGATGGAAGCTCTCCCGTTAGTAGAGGCCAGATTTTTGGTAACAATCTCCTTATCTCATAAACTATGTACCCCCATAAGATAATTAGCTAGTGGATCCACTTATGCTAGAAGTTCATGGTTCTACCTTAGGCAAGTAGAACAACCCTTTCTGGTGTGGGAGACACCGGGGGATCATGTTATAGCTCACATGGTCTCTATGTCGGTTAAGGCTAACTTTCCCACAACAAGACTAAAAGTGAACTAAGGTTACTCAAGGAGCATCTCCTATGTGTTCAAAGGTTTTAAAGACTGATGTTAGCTTACATTGGCCTTGTTTATGACTTATGTTTTCTAACCCTTTTATTTTATGTTTTTACTTGGTCAATTTCATGTCATGAAATGAAATGTCCCTTTTAGCATGTTTTAAATGTTTTTTATGCATAAATATCATACTTGATACATTGTTTTGTACTAACGCATACTCTTGCCTACATTTCCCCCAAATGTAGGGTCTGACAAATAGGGTTCCCAATATCGTGGTTAGAACTTGGATTTACTTGATTTCCCGAGCTTGGTGAGTCCTCATGGTTCGAGGACAGATTGAATCATTTTAGTCCTTTCTTGTATTTCCCTTTTTGAACATAATGTATGGGTTATGCCCAATTTTATTCTATTGTATTAGATGGCTATGTTGAGACATGAGTTAAACTTCTACTTTTCGTTATAAAATATTTTGGACTTGGACTATTGATTTACTCGTATTGTTCTATTTCTTATGTAATGGGGGCTAAGTGGCTTGTATGGAGTCCTTCAGGGTTCTACACGCCATGTTATATCTAGGGTGTACCCTTGGGTCGTGACAAACTTGGTATTAGAGCACAAGGTTTAGAATGGTTCAAGGATGTCTCATAAGCCATGTCTAGTAGAGTCTTGTTCATTAGTGTGAATGAGAGGCTACAAGATGATTTAGAAACTTCACTTCTTTCATTACTCTTAAGTCGTGCGATATAGTTTAACTCTATGAAGTTTCTCTCCTAATCCTTATCCTATGTCCTTCAGGATATGGCTACCCGAAGATCTTACACTAGAAGAAATGTGTGGATAATGCTGAACGAGAAGCTCCTCCTCAAGCTCTGATCAATCCTTTGGCCGAACAAGTTATAAATTCAAAGTTTAGATCGACTTTTCAAGTGTTGGCTCGAGCGATGAAGGCCTAAGCTAATAGAGAGGTGGTAGTCCCCGTGAATCCAAATGTGGGTATGATGGCTTCAAGAGTGAGGTACTTTACAAGGATGAACCCTCCGTAATTTTATGGCTCCAAAGTTGAGGAAGATCCTCAAGAGTTTATCGATGAGGTCTATAATGTACTTTCTACTATGGGAGTGACTCTAGTAGAGAAGGCGGAATTTGCCGCTTATCAATTGAAAGGTGCTGCTCAAGTGTGGTACAACCAATGGAAGGAGGCAAGACCAGTATGAGCGGGTCACGTAGAGTAGGCAGTGTTTAAATATGCTTTTCTTAACAAGTTCTTTCCCCTTGAGATGAGGGAGGCAAAGGTTCTTGAGTTCATTAACCTCCATCAAGGAAGCATGAGTGTGAGGGAATATGCTTCAAAGTTCACTCAATTGTCAAAATATGCTCCAACAATGGTTGCTGATTCTAGGGCAAGGATGAGTAAGTTTGTATTGGGAGTGTCGAAATGGTGGTTAAAGAGTGTCGTACCACCATGCTCATTGGTGACATGAACATCTCTCCTCTTATGGTGCATGCACAACAAATTGAAGAGGAAAAACTCAAGGAAAGGTCTAGGGAGGAAAAAAGGGAAAGGACCGGTGATTGTAATTTCTCACATGCTAAATCCGATGGACATGTTGTACTAAGTTTCGATAAGGGTTTTCTGGTCAAGGTCCCTCCAATGCTCTTCCTAAGTTCAGCAAAGATAGGGTGTAACCCAAAGCCTCAAGGAGGGAATGGTGGTGGATCTTCATTGTCTAGGTCTACTTATGCTAAGTGTGGGAAGAAGCATGAGGGTAACTGTCTAGCTGACACTGATGGTTGCTTCGATTGTGGTAAGAGTGGTCACAAGATGAGGGATTTCCTAAGTCTTATGGATAAGGGAAGAGAGGGAAATCAAGCTACTCCTAGTGGCTCAGATTCCAATGCTCCCAAGCAAAATTGATTCTATGCACTCCAGTCTAGAGGCTAACACAGGGTTCTCTGGAAGTAGTTACCGGTATGTTAAAAAAAATTCAACTTGATGTGTATGCTTTACTTGATACCGGTGCTACTTTGTCTTTTGTGACGCCATATGTGGCTATGAGGTTTGATGTTCTTTCGGATGAGTTGTTAGAACCATTTTCTGTCTCGACTTTTGATGGTGATTCTATTATGGCTAAGAGGGTCTATAAGAAGTGTACCGTTTCCTTATCCCATAGAGTTACTCTTATTGACTTGGTAGAGCTTGACATGTTAGACTTTGATGTTATCCTTGGTATGGATTGGTTGCACTCTTGTTATGCTTCAATCAATTGTAGAACTCGTGTAGTCTTGTTTTAGTTTCCGAACGAGCCTATCCTTGAGTGGAAGGGGGAAACTTATATGCCTAAGGATTAGTTTGTGTCTTGTCTCAAAGCTAGAAAGATGATCTCTAAGGGTTGCATTTACCACCTTGTTAGGGTGAGGGATGTACATTCTGAAATCCCTGCTCTTGAGTCGGTCCCCGTTATAAATGAGTTTCCGAAAGTGTTCCCAGATGACTTACCCGGTATTCCTTCCGAGCGGAAAATAGACTTCGGTATTAACCTTCTACCAAATACTCAACCTATTTCTATTACTCCTTATAGAATGGCTCTGACAGAATTAAAAGAGTTTAAAGAGTAATTGAAAGACTTGTTCGATAACGGTTTCATCTGATCGAGTATCTGTCTATAGGGTGCTCCAATTTTATTTGTTTGGAAGAAAGATGGGTATCTTCGTATGCGTTTTGATTATCGATAGTTGAACAAGGTGACCATTAAGAATAAGTAAACTCTTCCAAGAATAGATGATTTGTTTGACCAACTTCAAGGAACAAGTTATTTCTTTAAGATTGACCTCCGATCGGGTTATCAACAATTGAGGGTGAAAGAAGATGACATTTTGAAGACGGCTTTTCGAACTCGGTATGGTCATTATGAGTTTTTGGTAATGTCATTTGGGTTGACTAGTGCTCTGGCGGAGTTCATGGATTTGAGGAGTAGTGTGTTTAGGCAATACCTTGATATGTTCGTATTTGTCTTCATTGATGATATTTTGATTGACCATTTGAGGATTGTGTTGGATGTTCTCAAGGACCAACAACTATATGCAAAGTTTAGCAAATGTGAGTTTTGGTTAAGATCTGTAGCTTTCCTTGGTCATATTGTTTCGAGCAAGGGTATTGAGGTAGATCCAAAGAAGAAGGATGTGGTCAAGAGTTGGCCTAGACCTCTAACCCTTTCAGATATTAGAAACTTCTTGGGTTTGTAATGTTTGTGTAATCAATGAAACAATTTTCGATGCAAGTGTCTACGATCGTGCAATAGTATAATAACCCAACCAAGGTTTGGGGTCGAGTCCCATGGGAGTAGTTTTGAGAATTAATAGAAAAATAAAATTAGTTCTAACTAGTCGTAGCTAAAGACATTAACGATTAAAAATATTGTAAATTAAAGGGGGACACAAGAGTGTCAATTAATAATGGGGGTTTTGTCACTAGTAAGTAAAAACATTAAAATAAACAAAGATTTCTAAGTAATGAGAGGGGATTCTTGGGATGTAACCGGAATACGGGTTAATCTAAATTATGGGGTACATGCTTTCGATAGAAAATTTATAGAGTAATAGTGACTAGGCTAAGCGTTATGTGGGAATAAGTTCTCTCTCGAGCAACTTACCCCGTTTCAAATGGGCTCCTCTCGGACACCCACTTGCCGCATGAAGACCAGCCTACGCCTTACCTCACTAAATCTCTTGAGCTGAGTGTTAGGATATGGGACTAGGGTTCACTCTCTTGAGCTGAACCTCATGTCGACCCACTCCTTAGGCCATCAATCTAGTAGTCTTGGTTTCGCGACTTCTCTCTCGAGCAAGCCGAAAACACATAAATAAACTTGTATTTGCAACTACAAATCTGTTAAATTCAACCACAACTACTAGACGAACTCACCATTAAACTACATCTAATCTATCAGTAAGCAAGACCCAATAACAATATTAACTGATATTCACAAAATCACACCCCAAGAATTGGGGTTTTTAGCCACACATCAAGAGATAAAAATTTATACCTAAATGAGCTTGCATTCAAATAGGTATTGAGATTTAAGTCTTGTTACAGGCCAAGAATGAAGAATCTAAGAGACCCAAGTACAAATCCTTAGAGATGAAACCCTCTTCTTCTTCAAGTTTTCAAAACCCTCTCAAACTCAGACAAAAAATAAAAAGTACTAAAAATTATATTAATTGTTCCACACTAAAAATCTTGAGACTAAAAATCTGATCTCAACTAGTATTTCTAGTTTTCAAAAATCTGTGTTGCAGCGGATCATTAGGCGACATTAGTTGGAATCGCCGATCAAATCGATGATATACCCTTTGGTGTAGTTCATCTCCGTCTTGCACCATCCTTCAGCATCGTCATGCTCTGGGTCATTGGGAGACATAGTACTGCCTCGCAAAACTTCTCGGTGATACACCGACTGCTCCCTTTTTCCGCCGACTTGATCATTTCCTTCAGGGCTCAGCACACTGGAACAAAAGGCAAAGTAAGACCCTTCGACGACTCGCCGAGTGGACTCGGAGATCCTCTGGCCTTCATTTCTTCATTATTTTCACCCTTTTCATTCTTTTTGCGATGTAGTGTCCATGCTTTCCTTTAAACTTCAAATACCTAAAACTTAAGTGTTTTCATCAGATATTGAGATAAAATAAGCATTTGAGGACACAATTTCTATTAAAATATAGCCCTAAATGAGTCCAATTTGTGGACTTATCAGTTTAGCCGATTACTATAGAAGGTTTGTTGAGGGTTTTTCCTCCATTACTTCTCCTTTGATGGCTTTGACTCCAAAGAAGGCTAAATTCATATGGTCGGAAGCTTGTGAGAAAATTTTCCAAGAGTTGAAAGATAGACTTACTTCTGCTCTAGTGTTGACTTTACTGGAAGGTTTGGATTGCTTTGTGGTATATTCTGATGCCTCTAAAATTGGGTTGGTATGTGTGCTTATGCAAAATGGTAAAGTTAATGCCTATGCTTCAAGGAAACTTAAGGTCCATGAGAATAATTATCCTTCACATGACCTTGAATTAGCGGCGGTTGTTTTTGCCTTACAGATTTTGAGGCATTATTTGTATAGGGTTTATGTTGATGTTTTCACCGATTATAAAAGTTTGCAATATGTGTTCAACCAAAAGGACTTGAATCTCCATCAAATAAGGTGTCTAGAATTATTAAAAGATTACAACATGATGTTCTCTATCACCCTGGTAAAGCAAATGTGGTGGCAGATTCTCTTAGTTGACTATCGATGGGTAGCATTGCTCATGTTGAGAATGAAAATAATGAGATGGTTTGAGATGTTCGTAGGTTGGCTCGATTAGGTGTTCAACTAGTGGACTCCACCAAGGGTGGTTTTATGGTTCATAATGGGTCTGAATTGTCCTTTGTGATGAATGTGAAGGCTAAGCAAGGTCTTGATCCAATTTTGGTTGAGTTGAAAGAGGCGGTGCTCAAAAATTCTATTGAGACTTTATCCCAAGGGGGAGATGGGGTACTTAGATATCAAGGTCGGTTATCTGTTCTAAATGTTGAGGACTTGAGAGAACAAAGTTTGGCAGAAGCTCATAGTTCTCGGTATTCTATTCACCCGGGAGTCACCAAGATGTACCGTGATTTGCGAGAGATCTATTGGTGGAATGGGATGTAGAAGGATATTGCGGGATTTGTGGCTAAAAGTCCAAATAGCCAACAAGTCAAGGTTGAGCATCAGAAACTGGGAGGTTTATCTCAAGACATTGGTATTCCTACTTAGAAGTGGGAGGATGTAAATATGAACTTCATAGTACGGTTACCACGTACTCTGCAACAACACAAATCGACTTGGATTATAGTAGATCGGATGACAAAATTAGCTCATTTCCTTCCCATTATGTAATGATCGAGTTCCGTCTTTACAGAAAATCCAACAGGGAAAATTTTTGGGTCGGAAAACTTTTTTGTAGTAACTTGGGATTTCTCAACCTAGTCCAGATTTGGACAAAATCAGAGTAATTAAGGTGTAGAGAATTTTGGTAACAATCGGGTGATCTAATTATGATTTTGATTACATGAGTACTTAGATAAGTCGTTAAAGAATCTGTACGACTTTATAAAATTGAATTTGGGTGAGTCGAACTCCCAGAATTGATCCTAGCGTGAACGACATTTTGTGAACATTGATGGTGGAAGGTGTGTTGTGAAATGAGGGTCTTGGAATTATTAAAATAGCTCACTATTTCGTGCAAGCTGCTTTTGCGGTGGTTTTGGTCGCTCTGGTAGGGGTGTTGCAGCGGGGAAAGGACCGCTGAGGCGGGTCAGACGTGACTTAAAGTCGTAAATAAACCCCAAAATGTCTTTATTCTACACTTTTTTGGTTTTTAGAGCTAAGGAACGAACCCCAGGCAACTCTTGACAGTTTTTCACCATTCCTAAGACTAAAGGTAAGCTTTTAACTCCCCAATCCGTTATTCAGTTTGTAGAACGTAATAGAATGGGTAATTATCGATGGGGGAGGGTTTTGATCTAGAAACTATTGTGGAAAAAGCCCTAATTTGGATACTTGGGATCATGGGTATAATCTAGGGTAGCTAGAATTATTAGTAGTCCGGGTAATTCGTGATTGTTTATTGATTCCCGTATTATATTGATTGTTTGTAGACCAAGAACAAGCGGAACGAATTCGGAAAGAGAAGGATCAAATTTCTTAGGGATTCAAGCTTGTTTTGAGGTAGGTGACAGTTGTGATTCTATGATTGTGTGATGTATGTTTGTCTTTGCTTCATTATGATGCATGTATATATGTGAATGTTTTATTATTGATCACACTTGATGTAAATGAGGATATATGACTATGAATGCCATGAGTCATGACTTGATTGTATGATTATGAGAATGTCCTTGTGATTGTGATTCTGGCTTGTTGAATGGATCAGGTGTTGCGTTCCGATACACTAACTTGGATCGGTTGCCACATTCCGGCATAATTATCGGATCCGTTGCCACGTTCAGGCATAATCATTGGATCGGGTACCACGTTCTTGTATGCTAACTATTTGGGTTTGGGTGCCATGAGAGGACCAATGACTTGTCATAATTGTGTATCTTGAGAAATGCGAAGTTGTTCAGTGTTCGTATATGTTGATGATATTGTATATGTTCAATATATGCATGTGATTATATTGTTGTATTGATTTATGTTTGTTGCACTTAGTGGGATAGCCACGTGATCCTACCAGTACACTATGGTTGTGTACTGATACTGCACTTGGTCTTTCTTTGTTGAGTACAGGGCATCTTCAAGCGGCTATTGACAGACCTCGCTTAGAAGATTAGTGATCATCGTTCAAATTCAAGGGTGAGCCCATTTTTCCAGGCTGCCATGAGTTCTCCTTTCGTCTATGTCCATATTTCGAACTTAGACTTTCTAGTTAGTTGATTAGTTCATTAGTTGGGGTTGTATCCCTTCTTGTTTAGACTTGTTGAACTTTAGATATTTTGGTACATTGACTTTCAGATTCTAGGTGTAATTTCCGCATTGTTGAGTTGTTAGATCTTTTGGAAGTTAATGGTAACTACAGTTTTAGCTATTATTCCTGTTTTCGTATCCTTAAATGCTTTAGTTTTTGGTTTAGTTGCTTGGTTTGGGTTGTAGTAGTGGTTCTCCCACTGGAGGGTTAGTGTGGGTTCAAATCACGATGGTCTGGGTCATGACAAAGTTGGTATCAGAGCCTAGGTTTGTTGATCTCGATGTACCAAAACAAGTCTAGTAGAGTCTTGCAGAATGGTACGGGGACTCCTTTACTTTTGTTTGAGAGGCTGTAGGACTTTAGGGAATCTCTCTATTTTCTCTTGTCTTTTTTCATGCTATGACTAGATTAAAATTGGTATCTGGTGATTCAAATTGGTATTTAACCTCTTGCACTCTTCTGTTGGCTAGATTCAACGACGTCAGTCCCGTAGCTCCCGTCAATGCTCCAGTTGAGGAATCTGCAGCGAGAGGTCGCGGTCGAGGCAAGGGTAGAGGAAGAGCTAGGGGTAGAGGCCAAGGAAGAGTGGATTCTGCTAGAGATGGGGTACCGATCCAAAATGCTCCCCAATATGAGGCCCCTCATGTGCATCATGAAGAGATAGAAGAGAATATTGAGGTTGAAAATATTGAGAAGGTTGGACAAGAGGAAGAGGTGCAGGCTGAGACTACCGATGTTCCTCCCACAGACCCAGTGTTAGCTCGACAGATCATGTCATTCTTGAATGAGTTGGTTGTCCTGGAGTGCTTCCTTTTGTTCAAGAAACTTAAGCTCCCAATAATCCCCCTGTTGCTAGCACCGCGCCCAAGACGGGTGGAACGGGAGGTAATGATGCTTTCTTCCGTCCTTTGTTAAGTTCTGTTATGACTGGTAATAAGCATGAAATGTTGACTAAGTTATTGAAGCTAAAGCCTCCTATGTTTCTTGGTTATGAGAATGAGGATGCTTATGAGTTCATCTTAGATTGCTATGAGAGGCTTTATAAGTTGGGAATTGTCCATCAGCTTGGGGTTGAGTTTGTGTCCTTTCAACTTCAAGGTGAAACTAAGCAGTGGTGGAAGGCTTATATGGAATGTAGATCTTCAACTTTACCTCAACTTACTTGGACCCAATTTCATGCTCTGTTTCTAGAGAAGTATGTGCCTAGGACTTTGAGGGATTGCAAGAAGGATGAGTTCATGGCTTTGGAGCAAGGTGGTACATCTGTGGATATTTATGAGGCCAAGTTCCATGCTTTGTCTAGATATTCTACTCAATTGGTGACTACTGAGGATGAGAGGATCTGTTTATTTATTAGGGGACTAAATTCTGAGTTGCATGTATTTCTGTTCATATGACCTTTGCAGGGAGGAGCTTTAATGAGGTAACACACTATGTTAAGAAAGTGGAGGGGGTGAGGCGACACGGTCAGGCTAAGGCATTGGTAAAAAGGGCAAAGAATTTAGGCAACTTTCAAGGTTCTTTTTCTAGAGGTTCAAGGAGGCCAACGCTTGCAGCCAAGCCAATTCAGTCCGCTATGTACGCCTCTATAGGTAATTACTCAGGAACTCCACCTCATAATTTGATTCAGGATAGCTAGGGAGTCGTACCTTCAGCGGGTAGCAAGCCATATTTTGATCGTACATGTTACAACTGTGGTGAACCTGGGCATATGAGTAGATATTGTCCCCACCCACGTGTGTTAGATTCCGCGCAGTAGCAGTCTAGAGCAGTGGTACCAGTGGGGAATGGTAATAATGGTCGAGGGCATCCCCAAGGTGGGTGAAGAGGTAATAAGCGAGGTCGTGGAGGCAGAGGAAATAATAATACATGTAGGGGTAACGTGCAACCAGGCAGGAAAGTGGCTCGTCAAGATGATAGGGCTCAGTGTTATGCCTTTCCGGGCAAAAATGAGGCTGACGCATCTGACGCGGTGATCACATGTACTATTCTTGTCTGTGACCGGATGACTTATGTGTTATTTGATTTGGGTTCTACTTATTCCTATGTATCCGTGCGATTTGCCTCAGAATTTGCTATGATTTGTGATATACTTGATGTCCCTATCCATGTTTCTACCCCAGTTAGCGAGTCAATCATAGTCACCCATGTCTATCGTGTTTGTCTTATTTTGTTTATGGGTTTTCAGACTTTCACTGATTTGGTGATATTGGATATGACTGATTTTGATATAATCTTAGGCATGACTTGGTTGTCCCTCTATTATGTTGTGCTTAATTGTAATACTAAGTATGTAACTCTAGAAATTCCGGGAAGGGAAAAATTAGAGTGGGAAGGGGTGTACAAGCCTAAGCAAGGTAAGATCATATCCTCCATTTGGGCTAGGAAATTGATAGGGCAGGGTTGTTTGGCTTATTTGGCTCATATTAGGGATGTTGACATTGAGACTCCATCCATTGAGACTATTCCTGTGGTGTCGGAATTTAGAGAAGTGTTTCCTAATGACTTGTCTGGTATGCCTCTGGATAGGGATATAGACTTCTACATTGATTTAGAATCTGGTACTCGTCCCATTTCTATTCCTCCATATCGTACGGCTCCGAGTTAAGACAGCTTAAGGCTCAAATCCAAGAGCTTCTTGATAAGGGATTTATTCGTCCTAGTGCTTCCCTATGAGGTGCTCCAGTTTTTTTTGTTAAGAAAAATGATGGTAGTATGAGAATGTGTATAGATTACCGGCAATTGAATAGGGTCACTATTTGGAACAAGTATCCTTTGCCTCGAATAGATGATCTTTTTGACCAATTGCAAGCATCAATTTTCTCCAAGATTGATCTAAGGTTTGGCTACCATCTATTGAAAATTAGGTCTGAGGATGTTCCCAAGACGGCGTTTAGAACCCGCTATGGGCACTACGAGTTTCTAGTTATGTCATTTGTGTTGACTAATGCGCATGTAACTTTCATGAGTTTAATGAATGGGGTGTTCAATCGATTCTGTGATTCTTTCATCATAGTCTTTATTGATGATATTTTGGTTTATTCAAAAAGTGAGGAAGAGCATGTCGACCATCTTCGTATTGTTTTGGGTGTTCTTGGGAAACAAAAGTTATATGTAAAATTCTCTAATTGTGAATTTTGGTTGACTTCGATTGCATTTTTGGGGCATGTAGTTTCAAAAGAAGGGGTAATGGTAGATCCTCAAAAGATTGAGGCAGTAAAGAATTGGATTCGGCCTAGCTCTGTGATGGAAGCTATGAGTTTTTTTGGGCTCGCTAGCTACTACCGTTGATTTGTGAAGAACTTTGCTTCTATTGCCACTCACTTGACTAATTTGACCAAAATGGAGATTCCATTTGAATAGACTGAAAAATGTGAGGAGAGCTTTCAAAAGCTTAAGACTGTCTTGACCACTGCGCCTATTCTAGCATTACCGGTTGAAGGTAAAGGTTTTATTGTTTATCGTGATGCTTCACATTATGGTTTGGGTGTTGTGTTGATGCAGGATAAGAATGTTATAGCTTATGCCTCGCATCAATTGAAGGTGCATGAGAGGAATTATCCAACACATGATTTGGAGTTGGCAGCGGTAGAGTTTGCTCTTAAGATCTGGCGGCATTACCTCTATGATGTTAAGTGTGAAGTGTTTACTGATCATCGTAGTTTTGCAGCATGTGTTCACTCAAAAGGATCTGAATTTGAGACAACGAAGGTGGATGAAGTTACTTAAAGATTATGATGTCACCATTCAATACCATCCGGGTAAAGGCTAATGTGATAGCAGACACTTTGAGTCGAAAATCGATGAGTATGTGTAGTTTAGCTTGCCTGAGTGTATCCAAGAGACCTTTAGCTAAGGAAATCCAGACCTTGGAGTCTAAATTCATGCATTTGGGCATCTATGGAAGAGGTGGGGTGTTAGCTAGCATTGAAGTAAGGGCCACATCCATTGAGGAGATCAAGGCCAAACAGTTTGAGGATGAGAATTTGGAGGAGCTTAGAAAGAAGTCTGCGATTGGTAAGGCACAAGAGACCACTCTTGATGCGGAAGGTGTGCTCAATTTTAAAGGGAGGATTTGTGTTCCTCGAGTTGATGATTTGATTCAAAAGTTGTTGATAGAGTCCCATGGTTCGTGATATTCTATTCATTCGGGTGTGACCAAGATGTACCGAGATTTGAAGCGAATTTATTGGTGGATGGGCATGAAGAAGGATATAGCGGAGTTTGTGGCTAAGTGTCAAAATTGCCAACAAGTGAAATATGAACATCAAAGGCCTGCAAGTTTTCTTCAAAGAATGCCAATTCCGGAATGGAAGTGGGAGAGGATAGCCATGGATTTCGTGGTTGGTCTTCCCAAGACTTTGGGGAAGTTTGATTCTATTTGGGTAGTGGTTGATAGATTGACTAAGTCAGCCCATTTTATTCCGGTAAGAATAGATTATAATGCTTAACAATTGGCAAAAGTTTATGTGAAAGAGATGGTGAGGTTGCATTGGTGCCCCTTTATATCATCTCAGATCGTGGTACTCAATTTACCTCCAAGTTTTGGAGGAGATTACATGATGAATTGGGCACACAACTCACTTTTAGTACAACCTTCCATCCACAGAGAGACGGGCAGTCAGAGAGGGTTATTCAAGTGTTAGAAGACATGTTGAGGGCATGTGTGATTGACTTTGGAGGGCATTGGGATAAGTTCTTACCTTTGTGTGAATTCTCGTATAATAATATTTATCGCTCCAGCATAGATATGGCACCTTTTGAAGCACTCTATGGGAGGGGATGTAGATCACCCATAGGTTGGTTTGAGGCTGGAGATGTGAAACCTTTGGGAGTTGATTTAGTGAAGGATGCTCACGATAAGGAGAGGAGTATTCAAGCTAAGCTTCTAGCAGCCCAGAGTAGACAAAAAAAGTATGCAGACCATAAGGTAAGAGACATGGCGTTTCAAACCGATGGGAATGTTCTTCTTGAGGTATCACCCATGAAAGGGGTGATGAGATTTGGCAAGAAAGGTAAGCTAAGTGCGCGATACATTGGTCCCTTTGAGGTTCTTGAATGTGTAGGACCGGTGGCGTATATATTGGCTTTACCTCCTAATTTATCGAGAGTTCATCTGATATTTCATGTGTCCATATTGAAGAGGTATCATGGTGACGAGGATTATATCATTAAGTGGGACTCAATTGTGTTAGACAAAGACCTCCAGTATGAGGAGGGTTGCAATTCTTGATCGTGATGTGCCTAAGCTGAGGACTGTTGACACCCAATTTTGGACCTCCACATTGTATATTAATCATCGAGTTTCTTCAATTTCAAACGATTTAAAATAATTAGTTTTATAAAAGTTCAAAAAAGTAAAATATAGTTTTCAAGTTATTTTAAATAGTGGCATCATTTTTTATAATTTTTAAATAATATAGGTGTTTTATATAATTACGTATATAATTAGTATATTTTACAAATCTTTGAAAATCATCACAAAAGATTTTACGTTTTAGTTAAATATTTCATTAATTTAGTTTGGTTTAAATTATGGTTATAAATTTAAATTTAATAGTTTATAATTGAGTTGTTTATTTTATTTTATTAAGATTAAGAAGCTCGTTAGTTGATTATATTAATTCATTTTTATTTAAATTTTAGCCAATTTTGTTACTTAAATTCAATTGGCTATTTTCTTAATCCCAATTGGCTATAATTGAAATTCAAATGGCCATTTTCCTTTTATAATTCTAGCTCATTTCTATCCCTACCTTAAACTATTTGAGACCAAAATATTGGGCCTTTTACAAATTTCCTACAGCCCACCTCAGCCTCAAAACCCAGGCCCAATTCAAATACCAACATCAATACAGAAACAATACTCCAGCCCCATTCTACAAGGAAAACACATCAACAATACAACGCACAACAACATACAGTACACAACCTCACTGCGCAATACCGTCTTCTTCACGCAAAAATCCTGGCAAAACCGGAAATCCAGCAGTAAATCTTGGCGCAATAGTGTCCGCCCATACGCCTGTCATCCTCACTTCCAATCGTCTCTTCTTTTCCCCTTTACGCGGAATCACGGGTTGTACAACATCTTTCATTGTTTTCCTTTGAAAAGGGGGAGAAAATTCAAAAGATTTTGAATTTTTGCTCAACGGTTTCCCCCCTAAATCGTTCAAGTGGAAAAGAGCGAGCATAGAGGGAGGTTTTTGAGTTTGGTTCTGAAGCATTCGTCACTTCTACACTTAATTTTTTTATATCTAGTCTTCTAATTCTAAGTTCCGAGAAGATCGCTGCTCGGATTTTCTTAGCTTGCCATTAGTATTCGAAGAGAGTGGTGGAATCGCTCTTCTCGTCGTCCTAGTATCACTACTCCAAGAAAGGTAATTTTCTTGTTCCTACTTCTCATTCTTTGTATTCTTTGTTGTCGAATAATTTGTGTGTTGTTTTTGTCACTGTTTGAGTAGTAATTCTCTTCAAGATTTCAAGTATTGATTAGTGGTTTGTTACACCTCTTTATGTGATTTGAGTATCAAGTGTGTTGTATTTTCTATTTGTTGTTGATTTACTGCGATACGAGTTGCATTTTCATCAAAGTATTACTTAGTTTCCTTCCATGGTAGTCTTTTAAAATGTTAGAATGGCCGAACCTCTTCATCCATGTCTACTTGCTTCACCCTCGTATTTTCCTAGTTTCCTTCTTGTCGAACTGAGATTGTCTTTTGATTAGTGAATGGTATAGCGACCCTTCCGAAATAATATAAGACAATAACTCACGAGATTTTTATGCATATATTGTCCTCACACTAGTAAAAATGATATAAAAAGAATATTACCAACTTTCGAGTACCCAAACTAGGTGGTTCATGCTTCACACAATTGTTCAAAATTAGTGGTAAATTTAATATATTACAACGCTTGGGCTTACACACCCCAAAAGAACAAAACATATAGACATATGCAAATGTGATCTTCCTTAAAGCTCTCAAAATCTCCATCTCCAATGGCCCGCTTCATGCCTACTCTCAATCATTCCCTACGATAGAAACAACTATCGCTAAGCATATAGCTTAGTGGTGTAAAAACTATAGGTTCGGAGCCCTCAGATTCACCAAGTTAACTTTCTCAAGTCATGAGCAGCACAATTGAAACATAATAAATAAATCAAGTAACAATATATAAAGAGTATCAAGTTTGATATTTAACGATCCAAATGTCAAAAACGCTCATAGCACCATTTTCCAAGAGATTCAATAACACGGCTCGCCCAATATATACATCATGTCGTCACACCAAGCATACGCAGGTATCAAGAAGGGCCGACGCCCTGTATCAAGAAGGGTCAAAGCCCAATAATCAAGAGAACCAAGAACCATATTAAAAATGGCTCTCTAGTTCGTACTTAAAATGGACAACTTCCATTCTTAAGACGGACTAAAAATCTGGAGTCAAGATGGCAAATGATCCGAATCAAGAGGCATGCCAATAGTTACAAAGTCACAGCCACAAGAAGGACAAGGTCCCAACAAGAGTGTCAGGTGATCAAACAATCAGTACAAGTGGGTGAGTTACACAAGTGTCTTTAATATCTTAAAGTATACCAACGCGACAATGCAAAGTGACAAGTGGTAACCAAGGTACCAAGATAAGTTTTCAGATTTACCAGCAGGTAAAAAGATTACAAGTACAAGTTTATACACAAACCTCAATACTTTATCATAGAAACAGTCCAACACAACTTCGCGAGTTCAAACCGTAGACCAACCAACGTATCAAGGTCCTCAACTTGTTCACGAGTATATACAACCTTAAAAATACAATTAAATAACTTCTTTAATTCCTAGTATCTCAATAATGTCGAAGTAAAACAAGATTATCATCAAAAGTAAGCTTAGCCTGTACAAATACAACTATGCTCCCAAAACAGTGATTCTGGCCAGCCTAGTACCTCATGTCGCAACTTAGATTTGAAAAGTAAAACGGAAAAACTAGACTATATAACCTTCATGAAAGATGTAGGTACATCTCTTAAGGTTGCAATAAAACAAGAATCACCGCAAAATATATTTTGTACAAAACGATATATTCAAAATGCTAACAGTTGTACATACAGGATTTCTAATTTCGAAATCTGGACAGAACTTGTCCTATGTTGCGTCCCATATTTCGAATCCATAACATCTGAATTAGAGTTTTACATAAACATAAGAGTTTTACATATACGAATTATATTTCCAAATCATATTTATTCACTTTAAACAACGTTCTATAAAACAAGTTATGCTTAAAATACTAAACACTACCCAGGTCAAAAACGGATTTTACCACTTACCAAACAGAAGGGTGTGTCTCGAAACCCAGCCAAAAGGACAAAGTTTTTCTATTGTGATTTTGAAGAACAATCTGTTTATATATGTTTCTAAGGTTCTGAGACTTGAGGAAAACGAATTTACTAAAGGAGGTGTGAAAATATATAGTCACAAAATGATGTTTATCCCTTGTATAGCTGTCCTTCAAGGTGCTGCCCAAATAGTTGTGTGCTGCCCAAAATGCATACATATACACCTATATATATATCCTTCACCTCCTTTCATAGTTATACATAATTCTAATTAGAATATTCCAGAAACACTCCAATACAATCCCTTAAATTACGATCACAATTTATGTTGAGCAAGTTAGCAAATATCACAACATTTCAAGTCCCCAAAATGAGAGTAAAACATATTGTAGTAATTAAGCAACGGTAAATAGACATGCGACTCTTGGTTAGTATTTAGGGGTGTTACAACTCTCTCCCCCTTAAAGAAATTTCGTCTCAAAATTTACCTTACACTAGTCCCGAAACAAGTGCGGATACTGGGTCCTCATGTGTTCTTCTCTCTCCCAGGTAGCTTCTTTTCCCGAATGGTTCCTCCAATGTACCTTTACTAAGTGGATTTTCTTGTTTCTAAGTTGCTTCACTTCCCGATCTTGAATTAATATAGGTTCTTCATTATACGTCAAGTCAGGATTAACCTCAATAGATTCAACTGTAAGAATATGAGATGGATCAGAACGATATCTTCTGAGCATAGAAACATGGAAGGCATTGTGGATCTTGTCTAACTCTGGTGGCAAAGCCAATTTATATGCAACTGGTCCAGCCCTTTCAAGTATCTCATAAGGTCCAATAAATCGGGGACTAAGTTTTCCTTTTTGGCCAAATCTCGTAATTTTTTTCCATGGAGACACCTTTAAGAATACTTTATCTCCCCCTTGATATTCAATGTCATGCCTTTTAAGATCAACGTACGACTTTTGTCTATCCGAAGAAATCTTTAGACGATCCTTGATAATTTTTACCTTGTCCTCTGTTTGTTGCACAATTTCAGGAACAATAAGTTTTCTGTCACCAACTTCACTCCAACAAAGAGGGGTCTGACATTTCCTTCCGTACAAGGCTTCATAGGAAGGCATTCCAATACTCGATTGATAACTTTTATTGTAAGCAAATTCTATCAAAGCCAAGTTTTTGTCCCAACTACCCTTAAACTTCATAATGCAAGCTCGAAGCATATCCTCCAAAATTTGTTTCACTCTTTCCGACTGGCCGTCTGTCTGAGGATGGAACGAAGTGCTAAATTTCAACTTAGTACCCAAAGCTTCCTGCAAGCTACCCCAAAATCTAGATGTAAACCTTGGGTCTCGGTCAGAAACAATAGACATAGGGATCCCATGTAGTCTCACAATCTCATTAATGTACAATTCGGCTAAACGCTCAAGTGAGTAATCCATCCTGATTGCTAAGAAGTGAGCATTCTTGGTTATCCTGTCCACAATCATCGATATTGCATCATGATTTCTTTTGGTGTGAGGTAGTCCAGAAACAAAGTCCATAGTTATTCTCTCCCATTTCCATTCCGGCATCGACAAGGGCTGTAGTAAACCAACTGGGACTTGATGTTCTGCCTTTACTTGTTGACAAACCAAACATTTAGAAATGAACTCCGCAATGTCTCTCTTCATACCATTCCACCAATAATTTTCTTTGATGGTCTCGTACATCTTTGTACCCCCAGGATGCATTTCATATGGTGAGGTATGTGCTTCACTCAGTATCTCTCTCCTCAATTTGTCATCATTAGGGACACATAGTCTATCTAGATAAAATATGACACCATCCTTTGTTAATGTAAAATCAAGTTTTTCCCCATTTTGAACTTCTCTGGTCAATTTTACAAGTTTCTCATCTATCTTTTGTGCTTCCTTCACATGTTCAAGTAATATTGGCTTTACTTGCAAATTAGCAATAACTGAACCATTTGAATCAGGTGTAAAACAAACATTCATGGCTCTTAATTCAAGAAGCAAGGGTAAAGGACTCAAAGAAATGCTTGCGAAGGATTTTTGACTTAAGGCATCTGCAACCACATTGGCTTTACTTGGATGATAACCAATTGAGCAGTCATAATCCTTGATGAGTTCAAGCCATCTACGTTGTCGAAGGCTTAGCTCCTTCTGAGTACCCAAGTACTTTAAGCTCTTGTGATCAGTAAATATATGACATTTATCTCCATACATATAATGCCACCATTTTTTCAAAGCAAACACTACAACAACAAGTTCAAGATCATGAGTAGGATAATTCAATTCATGCGATTTTAATTTCCGAGAGACATAAGAACTAACCTTCCATTCTTGCATCAAAATTCATCCGAGACCATTGTGAGAAGCATCATTGTATACTACATACTATTTCCCTTCAATTGGTAGAGTAAGTATAGGTGCTTGAGTCAACAAGGATTTGAGAGTTTCAAAGCTCTCTTGGCATTTGTCATTCCAATTAAACTTCACTTCCTTCTGCAAGAGTTTAGTCAATGGAGAGGCGATAATGGAAAAGCCTTTCACAAATCTTCTGTAGTATCCTGCTAAGCCTAAGAAACTTCTTACCTCGGTTTGACTTTTGGGAGGTCTCCATTCAACAACTGCTTGTATCTTACTTGGATCCACCTTTACACCTTCGGCTGATACAACATGTCCCAGAAACGTCACTTCATCAAGCCAAAATTCACACTTGGAAAGTTTAGCATAAAGTTCCTTCTCCTTCAAAATTTGCAAAATAATCCGAAGGTGTTTATCATGGTCTTCACTACTTCTGGAAAATATTAAAATATCATCTATAAAAACAACCACAAACTGATCAAGATAAGGCTTGAATACTCGATTCATTAGATCCATGAATACCGCAGGAGCATTTGTCAATCCGAATGGCATCACCAAAAATTCATAATGACCATACCGAGTTCTAAAGCAGGTTTAGGAATATCTTTCTCTCTAACACGCAGTTGTTCATATCCAGACCTTAAATCAATATTTGAGAATACTTTAGCACCCTTCAGTTGGTCAAACAAATTATCGATCCTTGGTAGTGAATATCTATTCTTAATTGTTATTATGTTCAATTGTCTATAGTCAATACAAAGCCTAAGAATGCCATCTTTCTTCTTTACGAATAAAACAGGGGCTCCCCAAAGAGAAACACTAGGTCGAATAAAACCTTTCTCAAGAAGTTCTTGCAACTGAGATTTCAATTCTCTTAATTCTGCCGGAGCCATTCTATAAGGTGTGATAGAAATAGGGGTAGATCCAGGAATAAGCTCGATTGGAAATTCAACCTCTCTTTCCGGGGGCAATCCAGGAAGGCTTTCTGGGAAGACTTCTGGGAAATCACATATAGCAGGTATGTCCTTGATACAAGGACTCTCCAAATGTGTATCAACTATGTGAGTAAGGTATGCCCCACAACCTTGACGTATCAACTTTCTTGCCAAGGCCACATAAATAATACTAGATGTCAATGATCTTTCACCTTGTACAATGATGTATGAAAATGTCGGATCTTTAAAAGTCACATGCTTAGACCTACAATCTACCACTGCATGATATTTATAAAGCCAATACATCCCGATAATAACATCAAAATCCTTGAAGGGCATTTCAATCAAATCAGCAGGGAAGACTAAGTTTTGAATCACGAAGGGACAATCTTGGTAAACTCAATTACACGCAACTTGATAACCCAAAGGTCTTTCAACCAGCACATCAAAATTAAGTCTCACAGATTTCACATTTTTAGTAAGAACGAGTGATGAACAAAGATAGAAATGTGTATAACCAGGATCAAACACTGTAAACACATATAAGCCAAATAAGTGAAATTTACCGACAACCACATCTTTTCCATCTTGATCATCCCTCTGCCTCATAGCATAAGCGTGTGCAGTAGCCCTTGGTCCACTAGCTTTATTCGCTCCACTTGCACCTGCTGCTTGGGTGTTTTTAGGTCTTGGACCTTCATTAGTTTGAGGAGGATTAATAGAAGGCGTATGAACTGAGCCTCCAGTTCTCAAGGAAGGAGCATTATTAGGATTAGGACAATCCTTCACTTTATGATCAAAGCTCCCACAATTGAAACATGCACCAGAAGCTCTCCTACAAGTACCATAATGATTCTTTCCATATTGTGGACAAGTGGGAACGCGAGGCTTGCCTTGGCCATAATTTGGAGTGCTACCTGTAGAAAATTCAGATCTGTTTTGTTTTTGTTGGGGTGGTATGTTAACACTACCAGCCTTATAATCATCAAACCTTCCCCTTTTGGATGGACCTCCAAAATCTAGTCTAGGCTTTCAAAATTTGTTTTCATTTCGACTAGCTTCTTCTTTATCAAGTCATTCCCAAGTAAAAGCAGCAGACACTAACTTACAAAAGTTCTCATGTTGCAGGATCGCCACATTCTTCTGAATGGAATCATTTAAACCATCTTCAAATTTCCTGCACTTGTATTTTTCCTCTTTAATAATACCTCCAGCATAACGAGAGAGCCTTAGAAACTTCTGCTGGTACTCAGCAATAGAAATGCCTCGTTGCCTTAAATTTAAAAACTCCTTTATCTTTGCATCACAATAAGCAGGTGGGACATACTTCATACGAAATTCCTTAAGAAAATCATCCCAAGTAAGAACAAGAGGTTTTACCTTGCCATTTGGAACACTTACCCACCAATCGTAAGCATCCTTTTGTAATAGTGAAATAGCATACTTAAATTTGGCAACATCTGAACACTCTAACTGCTCAAATACCCTCTCCATGTGCTCCAACCATTATTCAGCATATGTGGGATCAACGGTGCCTTCAAACTCCACTCCACCCATTTTTCTCATTTTCTAAAAGTTAATCCCGTTGGGATCATGCATCGCTTCAGCCATTTCGTGGAAGAATTCAGCCATTTGTTGAAAAGGAGGATTCATGGCTTGAGTACCACGACTCATGTGAGGATGTGAATCAGCTCTTACACCCTGATGGTTTCCCACTTCAAACCCACTAGTGTGGGGAACATATTGATTCGAGAAAGGTTCTCCAACCTCTTCTAGTGCATGAGGTTGGGAAACAGAGGTACCCGAACCTTCACGAGCAGCTTCCATAGGTCGGTCAGAAGAAGAGGCCATAACTTAATTCCTTCAAAAGGGAAGATCATATTGCATTAGGGACATGTACATGATGCATGTGCACTCTACATGCGATAAAAATATTATAAACCATGTATGTGAACAAATAATCCAAATAGAACCTTTTTCGAAAGCGAACAAGTATACAAGTAATTCATAGCAAAAGTCCTAGAACCACAAATCTAGGCTCTGATACCAACACTTGTAGCGACCCTTCCGAAATAATATAAGCCAATAACTCACGAGATTTTTATGCATATATTGTTCTCACAATAGTAAAAATGATATAAAAAGAATATTACCAACTTCCGAGTACCCAAACTAGGTGGTTCATGCTTCACACAATCATTCAAAATTAGTGGTAAATTTCATATATTACAAGGCTTGGGCTTACACACCCTAAAAGAACAAAACATATAGTCATACTTATATTACAACCCATGGTGACATGATCAGATTAGCCCTCAAAATTTAATGTAAATATACAACACATAGATTATGTATAAGTCCCAAGGTTTATACAAAATATAGATGCCTATATGCAAATGTGATCTTCCTTAAAGATCTCAAAATATCCATATCCAATGGCCCGATTCATGCCTCCTCTCGATTATTCCCTACGATAGAAACAACTATCACTAAACATATAGTTTAGTAGTGTAAAAACTATAGATTTGGAGCCCTCATATTCACCAAGTTAACTTTCTCAAGTCATGAGCAGCACAATTGAAACATAATAAATAAATCAAGTAACAATATATAAAGAGTATCAAGTTCGATATTTAAAGATTCAAATGTCAAGAACGCTCATAGCACCATTTCCCAAGAGATTCAATAACACTGCTCGCCCAATATATACATCATATCGTCACACCAAGCATACACAAGTATCAAGAAGGGTCGAAGCCCAATAATCAAGAGAACCAAGAACCATAATAAAAATGGCTTTCTAGTTCGTACTTAAATGTACAACTTCCATTCTTAAGACGGACTAAAACTCCACAGTCAAGATGGAAAATGATCCAAATCAAGAGGCATGCCAATAGTGACAAAATCACAGCCGAAAGAAGGACAAGGTCCCAACAAGAGTGCCAGGTGATCAAACAATCAGTACAAGTGGGCGAGTTACACAAGTATCTTTAATATCTTAAAGTATACCAACGCGACAATGCAAAGTGACAAGAGGTAACCAAGGTACCAAGATAAGTTTTCAGATATACCAGCAGGTAAAAAGATTACAAGTACATATTTATACACAAACCTTAATACTTTAACATAGAAACAGTCCAACACAACTTCGCGAGTTCAAACCGTAGACCAACCAACGTATCAAGGTCCTCAACTTGTTCACGAGTATATACAACCTTAAAAATACAATTAAATAACTTCTTTAATTCCTAGTATCTCAATAATGTCGAAGTAAATCAGGATTATCATCACAAGTAAGCTTAGCCTGTACAAATACGACTATGCTCCCAAAACAGTGATTCTGGCAAGCCGAGTACCTCATGTCACAACTTAGATTTGAAAAGGAAAGAGGCAAGACTAGACTATATAACCTTTATGAAAAATGTAGGTACATCTATTAAGGTTTCAAACAAACAAGAATAACCACAAAATATATTTTGTACAAAAAAATATATTTAAAACACTAACAGTTGTTCATACAGGATTTCTAATTTCGAAATCTGGACAGAACTTGTCCTATGTTGCGTCCTATATTTCGAATCCATAACGGCTAAATTAGAGTTTTACATAAATATAATAGTTGTACATATACTAATTATCTTTCCAAATTATATTTATTCACTGTAAATGAAGTTCTATAAAACAAGTTATGCTTAAAATACTAAACATTACCCAGCTCAAAAATGGATTTTACCACTTACCAAAGAGAAGGGTGTGTCTCGAATCCCAGCCAAAAGGACAAAGTTTTTCTCTTGTGATTTTGAAGAACAATCTGTTTAGATATTTTTCTAAGGTTCTAAGACTTGAGGGAAACGAATTTACTAAAGGAGGTGTGAAAATATATAGTCACAAAATGATGTTTATCCCTTGTACAACTGTCCTTCAAGGTGCTGCCCAAATAGTTGTGTGCTGCCCAAATAGTTGTGTGCTGCCCAAAATGCATACATATACACCTATATATATATCCTTCACCTCCTTTTAAAGTTATACATAATTCTAATTAGAATATTACATAAACACTCCAATACAATCCCTTAAATTACGATCACAATTTATGTTAAGCAAGTTAGCAAATATCACAACATTTCAAGTTCCCAAAATGATAGTAAAACATATTGTAGTAATTAAGCAACGGTAAATCAACATGCGACTCTTGGTTAGTATTAAGGGGTGTTACAAATGGAATATAGCTTTGATCGATCAGTTTATTTGGACACTAGACGAATCGAAACCAGCCAGATCTCCGCAGTTTCTAGCTATTCTGTGTTTATCTTTAACGTCTTGCGATAATGGGTATTTTTGAGTGTTTCTTTTCTGTTAAGTCCCTTATTTATCTCTTGGATTACATATGAATGGAGAGCAATATGTTGAAACTGTAGGATTGAACCATGCTCACTAAAGTTGTGTGAATTTTATAATAGTTCTCATTTCACATCACTGTTTTTAATCTTAAGCATTTAGCTTGTGTTTCCAATATGATTATTTATTGTTGCCTACCATGTGAGTTTAAGTAGTCCATTAGCTTTGATCAATTTTAGCATGTTAGGTTGTAGGTAAAAAAATTGTTATCTAATATGTTTCCAGTAGCATTTCATACATGTCTTTGATATTGCTTAGTATCAAAGTTGGTTTGTCAATTCTTGTCATTGTTAAGTTAGTTCATTTTTGTCCTTTTAAAAATTCATCTGTTTCTTTTGGTCTAATGGTTGGGTTTGGTTGCATCTTAGTTTCGAATTTCTTAAATAGCTTTCGTTTCAATTGAGTTATGTCTCATTTGTTTTATCTGATTCATATGCTAATTTTATCTTCTTTCTTTTGTTGTATGAACCTTTCCCGAGTTCGTGGGAGACTCTTTCTCTCTTGCATCCTCAAGATGAGCCATAGAGGCTCAATCTCTCTCCATCGAGTCAGCCTTAAGTGAATTTTGAATTAAGAGTAGGTTTACAGGGGTTAAGGACTGGTTGCAGGTCTCAAAAATCCCAAAAAAGGGGATGTATACATGTTGTATACGGAAGTATACGCTAATATACCAGTTTGGTGCAGCAAACATATGGCTAGAATCGAAAATACAGGTTGGAGGCGTTAAAGAGGATTGTATACACTCGGTATACATTCCGATATACAAGAAAATAGGTCAAAATACTACTCGTATGCAAAGTATACACTTGTCGTATACACA